>CABFWB010005175.1:17597-29954 GCA_902151455.1 Timema bartmani | reverse complement strand
TATATCATTGTATATTATTTTATGCGTGTTCTTATGTGGAGTGGTGATGATACAATGTACATTATTCCGTTCAGAAATCTTACGAGTTTATTGAAAGAGAGACAAAGTCTGTGCGGTGCGCCGTACCATTTATTTCTTCAGGTTTTAAACCGGTACGGCGAATCCTGAAATTGTGAAAGGGCTGTAAGAAAAACCAAACTAATGGTTCTTCCTGTTTAAGGCGTGCATCACATGCCCATCAACTCTGTGAGACAGTCGGCTAGAAATCGTACATTTACACCAACATTATTGCACGTGGATCATTTCTGATTAAATATTAATGGAGAAAAATAGATAATAGACGTTCCTTACACTGAACATTGTTTAAATATAGAATGATATTTGGATAAAAACTGCATTGAAAAGGCCCTTTTTTGACCATTTTAGAATGACTTCACAGATAAGCACTGTATACAAATCTTCATTCTGTCATAACAGAGACATACTGTAGTTATTAACAAGAAACTTTGTCGCTTTGTCCCCCATCGTCACCGCGGAAAATTTCGAGTAATTATTCAAATACGAATGCACTGCACACATTTCTGACATATCTTGGTCTTTTCTTTTCCCTTTTGCTCCCATAATACCTCGCGCGAGCCGGGAGCTGATTTGGGCCTGCTAGGATGAACGCAGTGGCGGCTTTACTATTGTTCTATTTTGTGTCGAAAACAAAACACTTTTTCCTCTCTTGCCTTGTTATTTAGTCAATTAATTTTCATACATTTTTGTTTGATAAAAAAAATTGTTCAACTTATCTCTCAGCGTCTATGAAATCCTATTAAGCTTTAGCCAGCTACTATTATGTATTGGAGTATTTAATATGCACTTTCTAAACAGTCAAACTTGTCATCTGACAGTTTTGCTTTAAGTTTACGTTAAGTAAGATAACGGAAAAAAGTAACTCTCACCAAAGTCACCAAGATGCACTTAACTTAACGTTTACTTGACGTTCACTAATGTAAAAACTGTTCGGAAGAGAAATTGCATGTTACGTAAGTGTATCTATCACGTGTTCGTGTCAGCCAATCATGTTGCTAGCAACGTCAACACGGTTATTTAGTACTTCATTTGTTTGTTTAGTGACGTCAACAAGGCTATTTAGTACTTAATTTGTTTGTTTAGTGTATGCAGACACCATCTTCTTGATACAGTTCATTTTTGTCCACGTCTTTCAGACCACAAAAACCTCGTGGCATCTTATTATTACACTTTATTGGAAAAATAACCAGTAAACGCGTTTATCGGGAAAGGACGATAGGTGTAATTTCGTCTGTAGAAGGCGGTCAAGTCATGTCTCGCTACATCTGAGCTTCTCTGGTTGTAGCTGTTTCGACGACGGTTTCGTGTTTCGCCGCTCAGAGTGCAGCACAAGCAGTGAAGGATCCTCCTCTGTCAGGATGGAACACATGTGATGCTTGAAGTACGTACTGAAAACAAAACACACACTAGTTAACTATCGTCTTGGGGAAAAAAATATCGATACTTCCCAGTATCGTTACTCTTTCATTTATCGATAGAAAAATAAAGGCAGTTGGAAGAGAAATATTAATATATTTTATAAACAGTCAGAAAAATAAAGGCAGTAGTAGGAGATAAATGAATATATTTCATAAACAATTATTAAAATAAATGCTCCATTCTTCATCGTTGCAAGCGCTTAGAAATAACAGTTGGCCCAGTCTTGTAAGTGAAGTACTTCGGCCGCGTCCTCGCTTCAACACAGGATTAGAGATGTGTAACAATTGTTCACGTTTTGTGAAGCGTGGGTTTGTCAGGAGAAAAACAAGAGTAAGGTGAGTGCGGTTGGAATGAGACATCTAAGAAATGTTTGTGGAAAAACTTGTATGAACAGAGTCAGTAATGAATGGGGGCTGAAGGAGTGCGGTTTGAAAGGGAATACAATAGGTCAATGTGAAAGAAGCATGTTACGTTGGTTTGGGCATGTTGAGAGGATGAATGTGGATCTAGAGACGAATCAAATATATGAAGGTAGAGTGTGTGGATCAAAATGAAGGGGTAGGCCATGTAAGACGTGGCTAAATGCTGTATGCAAATGTGTGAAAAAGAGAAACATTAAGTGTTTTAAGACTAAAAGAGCACGTATGACTCGGTGTATGGATGTTGTTGAAGCGAAGGGAGTATGTAAGGATAGGGAAGTGTGGAGAAAGTTTGTGAAGATAGATTAAGTACGAAGTATTTTTTCTAGTCATATTGTAAGTTTCTTGCCTACCCTAATTTTTTGTAAATTTAAGTAACTTTTTAGGTCATTTCTTGATAATTTTTAGGTCATTTATTAGTATCTTCTAAAACACCCTTTCTATGAAAATAAGGAGTGCTGAACACCTCACCTTTGCTTCCTCAGTACGTAGAAACCGAATGCCTAAGCACCTCACCTTTGTTTCCTCAGCACTTAGAAGCCGAATGTCCGAGAACCTCACCTCTGCTTCCTCAGTACGTAGAAACCGAATGCCTAAGCACCTCACCTTTGTTTCCTCAGCACGTAGAAGCCGAATGTCCGAGAACCTCACCTTTGTTTCCTCAGCACTTAGAAGCCGAATGTCCAAGAACCTCACCTCTGTTTCCTCAGCACTTAGAAGCCGTAATGTCCGAGAACCTCACCTCTGTTTCCTCAGCACGTAGAAGCCGAATGTCCGAGAACCTCACCTCTGTTTCCTCAGCACGTAGAAGCCGAATGCCAAGATGGCCACGAGCAGAAACAGTCCCACAAACAGCACGGAGAGGACCACAGATTGGTTGACGCTGTAAGTCTTGTTGACGGCGGCAGAACCGTTGCTCGAAGAGAACCGGGTGTGGTTCAGGAGGTCTCTCAGAAGAACCTCACCGGTGTTATATACCTTGGCCCCTGTCGACACAGCCTCACACTGTTATACACTCAGCAACAACTCTGCACATGGGATGGAGGTTCAATCCTCACCTACACTCCAATTTTCATGGGAAGAACCTTATCTGATCGCTAGGAAAGTAACTAGATCTAGAGTCCAATTTTCATGGCAAGAATCTTATCTAATCGCTAGGAAATTTACTAGATCTGCAGTCCAATTTTTATCGGAAGAGCCTTATCTGACCTCTAAAAAAGTTACTAGATATACAGTCCAATTTTTATTGAAAGAACCTTATCTGACCTCTAAGAAAGTAACTAGATCTACAGTCCAATTTTTATTGAAAGAACCTTATCTGACCTCTAAGAAAGTTACTAGATATACAGCATAGTTTTAATAGGAAGAACCTTATCTGACAACCAGAAAAGCTACTGATGGTTCATACTCAAATTGTATTATGGTAATTTTTAAAAAATACTTTGTATTTGCCGTTCATGTAATCTAAGCAACATTTCTGTTTTTTTAGGGCAAGCTAACAGAAGTGTTTTTTTCACTTGTGTAAAGCTTAAGTCACACGTTCGCCGAGAAAAGAGAGCAGAATTTTCTTGAGTATCGCAGCGATTCACATGTAAGTAGAAATTTAAGTTGAGACATAATTTTTTGAAACATAAACAAGAAACACCGACATGTTTTATTTTCTAGTAGATAAACAGATATTTAAGATTAATATCACTATGGATGTTTTATAATTAAGTATGTCGTGTCGCGAAACAAATCAAAAACAGAACAAGAACGACACAAGCGCTTTCCATTTAAGGTGATTTGCCCTTTTCATTTGGCGTGGAAATACAGAGCCATGGGAACAAACGGTTATCTTCAAGAATTTTTATTGTTTTGCAATTTTCTTATCGGAAACGGTTTGTTCAAGAATATAAGCACGTTGATTAAGTTATACTTTTTATATACACACCCCCTCTATAAGTTAAACAGTTATCAAATATCGATAAAACTGACATTTTCAATAGAAAACTGCCAGCTTCATAACAAAAAATAAGAAAATGTAACAATTAATAAACATCGATACATTATCTTAGAAGGGGTGTTGAAAATATTAACATAAAACTCTCACTCGTTCTCGAGAAAACTGATATTTCCAAACGTATGATTTTTCCACAAGACCTGTCCGGTAGCTAGCGCTATCTACGGTTTCCGCGATCCATCTATTCTTGTTGGTGCGGAAGGATACTTTGGTCGGTTGTAAAGCCACGCAAGGCCTTTCGCCCTCCCGCCCACCATCCCACAAAATAGGTTTTAGACTTTCACTAAACAGGGCCAAGGGCCTTAACGAGTTAGAAAAAAAATCATCTCATAGGAGAAGATAACCGGCCCCGTGGTGTAATGGTCAGTGCACCTGGCTACGAGTCTAGGGGTCCAGGGTTTGATTCCCATCTGGTACCCTGGGTATTTTTCCCAAAAGCGGAATTACCACAACGGTTACCATGGTTTGGTTAGTTAGGCTTAAGTTAGGTTTAAGTGTTTTCACTGGTTCCACACCCTCATACTATCTATCACCTCATCTCATCGGGACACGGGAAGAGCCTCCACGGAAATATTGGTGGGTGCCCCCCCTGGGTAACGGTACATTTATACTGAATAATGTTTCCACTAACTACTCAATGAAAAATGTAGCCCAGACGTGCTATAGCAGAAGATGCAGCTGTCTGTTAGTATCTCGATTTATAGGCGCATGCGCAACGATTGAGTCGGTCGGTTTTAAAAGGTTTATTGGATCTTCCAAATTCGATGTTGTCGCGCATTAAAAAAAGGAAAGTGGAATTTATTTAAGTCGCGTCAAGCGGACAACGCCGAGACGAGACAGGAAATCCTGTGATTAGTTTAGAGCTCGTCCCGTGGTTGTTTCTGCTCTAATACTGTTATTTTTTTTTTCGGCCAACGTGTGAACTGACAATAAAGGTCCTTTCATTGTCCTCCGTGTCACCTGCAGTGCTGTGCTCCCGTGACAAGGGTCGCGGGTTGGAGAAAGGACCCTCGTTGCAGAAATCGCTGTCGTCGCAGCAAGACAGGAGAGGCCACTTGGAGCGAGCCACCGCGGGGTAGAAGTTCTCGCACATGATAGGGGTGTTGCCCCTGCGGAAATAAACATCTTTCTCCGGCTAGTGTTCATCAAACTGCGGTGCGCGTACACACAGGGGTGCGCGACGTGCCACCGAATATATTTTTGAGTGCTGCATCTCACTACCCGTTCAGGTTATACTCTTATGTACTAATTACGTTAATGGGCTAGGGATGAGGAAGGTTGAATTAAGATAAAGTGTACCCGCATTTTCTTGGATTGAGAGTGGAAAACCATTTAGGAAAACCCATACTCAGTACAACGGATCGCGAATCGAGCCACGATCTCCCCGTCATCGGCAGTCTAGTCTTCTGCGAGAGTGACGCCTTAGACCGTGCAGCCACTGAAGCAGGTGAATAAATTTAATATAAGCGTACAGCTTATTTTTTTTTAATTCAGACAGAAGGAAATATTGAGGGATCCATTTGATATGAAATAATATCATAAATTGAATCAAATAAACTAAACTCGTAGGCCTAATTTTCAGAAACAAATATCGAAAATCCCCAGAATTCAATTTTTCAAGTTATGTAAAAAAAAAATTCGAGTCGAGTTCAAGCATCTACTAAAATGCTCTCAAAATAAAAAAATAAAAAGTTCGAGTGCTTGCACACTCTTAGTTTAGAAAGTACACGTTAACTCAACAAACGTGAATGCGACCGAGCCAAATAAGGGAGGGTATACTCACGAGACGCACCCCCTAGTAAGGGGGTCGCTGCCATCCCCCTTGTCCAGATGCTGGGTGTAGCACTTGTACCTAGTGGTACAGGTTCGAGTCTCACGGCTGACACAATGAGCAGTGGAGCAGGCACACTTCAAGTTTTTGCCTGTTAACAAACACAAACAATGGAATGAATATAGACACACAGTCCGCATGTGGGTGGGGTCACGGTGGTGCTCAGTCGTAAGGTACCGGCCCGTCGTACGGTGGCCGGGACGCGATTTGGCCCACGCACGTTTCATGTAAATGTGCACTAGACTGTCTTTGCCACCTTCCGGTACTGACAGATCTCTAAAACTCCTGTCGGGGCGGCCTCTGGACAATGTGACGGACGGTGGTGTCTGGCATAGCTAAGACCCCGATAAGGTCATCTCTATGTGAGGAGCGGGGCTCCTGGACATACACTAAAGGTGGGGACACACTGCCGTCATGTCACGTGAGCTCATGTGACCTCATACAGTAGAGATATGACGTGACGTGCTGTACATACTCACACTATAGTCACGTCATGTCACTCAACATGCGCTCTCGTTTCGTTTTCAGTAATATGTTTCTTATCTAAAGTTCTTCATTCTTGGACTAACCATGGAGAAAAGTGGATCAAGCAGTTCATCTGAGTTTGAAGAAGAGTTGGAAAATGCTTGTCCAGTATTAGTGGCTAATACAGTGGCTCGTAGGAAAAGGGTGTGGGTGCATCAAGTAAATTTGAAAAGGAAGGAGAAGGGCGAGCTTTATCATTTGGTTAAGGAACTTAAAGAACACCCAAGTCGATATGAAATGTATTTTAGAGTGACAAAGGAAGAATTTCAGTTCTTACATGATCTTATAAAGGAGCTCGGCTACACACTTTTTCAATAAGCATTTCCTCCATAATTAACACACTCTAACAACCAAGAAAACTAAATGACTTGTCCACTGACGACACTTCAACGGACTCACGGCTCACGAAATATGTGCTGCCGCAGATATTGTGAGAGCGCGTGAGGGCGTGACGAGACATGAGGAGACATGACCTCACGTGATGTGTATGTAGTGACGCCAGTGTGAATGCGCACCCCTCTTATCAACAGAAATAAATCTACTCACACTTTGATTGCTTACGTGAGCTCATGTGACCTCACGTGACGTGATGCCAATGTGTCCCCACCTTAAGCGGTTGGTGGTACGTACCCGTGTTGCGGGGATAGCTGCACCTCCTCGAGGTCCCCGCTGGGCAACTCCAGGCAGTTGGTCTCGAGAATGGTGCTGAAGGGGTGACATCCAAGTTTGGGGAAATATGAGAAAGGACTGGGGCAGAAGGAATGGTTTTGTGGAGATGACTGTTCGGAGGCTGAGCTCCTGACTTCCTCGTGATTGGGCGATCACTAGGAGGAGCCAACTCCTCCCTCCATCTGGTACCAGTGGAGGGGGAGGGGGAGGGGGGGGCTACTCTCAAGTTACTCAAGGCAGGCCGGCATGGAAGGGCCGGTACTGGTTGTTTTTTTCGGGTGCCCGAGTACCCGGAAAGGCACTCATGGACCTCGGTCCGGCGAAAAGGTTCCATCCCGATGGGTATCAGTGGTTGCACTATTATAGGCCACAGAGCTCGGTGTTAGTGGAGCTAGAAAGCCTTTCGGGGGGGCCTCTTCAGAGGTCTAGTTTGGATATCAAAGTCCGCATGGAGGGGACCATATTTAAATTAATTTAAATTACAGTAAAACCTCTCATAGCCGAAATAAAGGGGACTGAGCCCGTTTCAGATAGGGACATTTTCGGATATGAAATTAATACCCTTATGAAGGGACGTATAACAGTTGGGATAAGTATACCTGTTAGGGTTTGCGTTGAAAAGGGTATCGTTAATCCCACATTACAGTTGAACCACGAGTTCCTTCTTGAAAATTGTTAACAAGGCGTACTGATGTACTAACTCAGCCCCAGATGTTGTGGCCCTTTCCTTAGGATAGTTGTAAATGTTTTTTTCAAGTTGAGAGAAAAACAAAACAACAACATTCTAGGCTAATCTAACCTAACCTAACCTAACCTAATCCAAACAAGCCTAGACTTATAGAAGGCAAAGAAATTTGTGGGGCCGAATCCATAGCTGCCCACAGGTCTATTATCTGTTATAGTCCTTTTGGCCAGTAACCGTGATCAAACTAAGCTATGACGATAATCCTGGTCCAGTAACCGTGATCCAACTAAGCTATGACGATAATCCTGGCCAGTGATCGTGGACCAACTAAGCTATGACGATAATCCTCCTGGTCGGTGACCGTGGCCCAAATGTTATGCGCTGCTCTGAAGAGTTAAAAGGTAGAATTTTTTTTTATAAATTACATAATAATATACATACTTACAGAAAGTATTTTTGTATATGTAGGCCTACGTACAAACATTATTCAAATACATGGTTATTCAATACAACAAATTTAATTACATAACAAAACTAAGTTTGTCATTTTTTCTTAAAAAAATATGAAATTTTCATTTGATATATTTTTTTCAATTCGTTCATATTAAAAAATAAAGGTTTTACCTACTTAAAACCCTTATTTGGCAGGACAGATACTGAAAAAAAAACCCCACCAAAATGTGTTTATCCGTTTCGTATATTAGAGGTCCAATTATGGGAGGTTTTACTGTAGTTTAAAAATGACACCTAGACATGAGAATCAAAGCCGGGACCTTTGGCTTAGTACACCATTGCTCTAACCATTGAGTTATCCAGGAGTCATCCCATGCTCAGGGTCATTCTTCACTCTAGTTTAAGACAGAGTTTGTGATGGACGTGTAGAATCGTCAGCTACATATTCGCTCATATGTGGCTAAATAATCCACACGTCCATTACAGACTCGGCCATAAACCAGAGTGAAGAATGATACTGGGCATAGGACCACTCCTGCATAGTTCAGTGGTTAGAGCAATGGCGTACTAAGCCAAAGGTCCCGGGTTCGATTCTCGTGTTCAGGTGTCATTTTTCAATTAATTTAAATTAAAAACAATGGAGTTAAGAGCCCACTTAACCCCCCATCAACCGAGGTAGGGAATATTTGATTAACAGGAATAATAAATCCTCGATTAATAGGGAAATTACCCGCTTCAATGGCCGCATGGTCTAAGGCGCTACTCTCACAGTGGACCGATGACTGTGAGATCAAGATTCGAATCTCGGTTGGTTGTACTATGTTTTCCCTAAAGTGGTTTTACACTCTCCCTCCACGCAAATACAGGTTTATTTTCTCTAAAATATAAGCTTCCTCATACTTAATATATTAGTATAATTAGTAAAAATACGTACAACCCGAACAGGTAGTAAGACGGGGTGCTAAAAAAAAAAGGATTACACCAGTGGGTTAAGGATGAGGAAGGTATAAATTTAAAGGAAATGTACCCGTGTTTACGTGGAGATAGAGTGGGGAGCTATTTAAGAAATACAACTCAAGTACAACCCTACTGAAATTCGAATACCGATCTTTCCATCACAGGTAATCCATTCCAAAAGCATTTGACCATTGCTTCAAACTGATGGACACTTTGACCCAAAATCCACTGAAATATCTTAAACAAATAACAATTTTTATTGGCAGAAATATTTACACGAAATGAAACTTTATTATTATTTATTATGATGTTCCTATCTATTTTATCGAGTCGTTAAGGCAAATGACTTCGTATTTTTATTTTAATAAATATTTTGGGGAAGAAATGCCAAAGAAAAATGGGAAGACTATGAAAGGTTCTAAAGAAAAGTGAGAACACGAAAACAAATAAATCTTATTTGTGTGTTATCAACAACTAGTAGCTTTTTTTTTCTATCTCTTAGTTTCTTTTAGAATATGAATGAATGAATGAAAACCATTTTTAGAGCCCCACACATTGTAATTTACGGACGATTGGTTTATATCAGTTATTTCCCCTTTTCTTCCTGTTGTTATCGACTTGACTTATTTTGATTTATGAAACCAACTGGCGAGGGGAAGGTGGGAGGGTGAGTCAACCCCATCCCCCCCTTAGGCAAAAACTCTCACCCCATTCTGGTCCCACCGACGCCCGTCCTGAAGACTCGAAGACGTCGTCACCACTGGTTGGCTCGTCCTCGCGTCGCCGACGCCACGCGATGCGAACTTGTTTTTTTTTTTCTCTCTCCTAACCCACCCTTCTCCCCCTCCTCTTCCCCAGCGCTTCCTCCATGGCGCGGCGGTTTGGTAACTTCCTTCCACTGGACGCCGCCGTGGCTATAGCGTCGGGGTGCCGGGCGCCCCTTAGCGAAATACTGCGTCAGTCGCGTCCAAACACACCATTCGTCCCCCTTACCCCTCGCTGGTCCGACGTTTATATGGAATAAGTCATTAGCTCATTAGCCATATTTCATGGGGGGTGGAGAGGAAGGAATGACTAACAGCGAGCCTATCGGTACAGTTGGACATGTGGTTAGCGTGTGACCCTCTGTGGGCAGAATGGAGGTCTGGGGGGGGGGTAGTGGTGGGGGGAGTGATTAATGGTTTCTTAAATAAACGTTTGGAAGATTTTAATATGTTTTTCAAGGTTTTTATTAGAGATGGGTCTAATCCACTATTTTACAAATCCGAATTTTTTAAAAATATAATGAACCTAAATGAAAATATAACAATACGATAGAAAGCAGAAGAAGTAACTAAACGGTTACATTTTTTGGTAAAATGCATTAATCATAACATTAATACATTCCGTTGAGCGTTAAATTAATGGTTTGGTGTCTGCTTGTTAAGTTTGTCGTTTAATTATGTTGGGGCTGAACACCTAATAAAAGTATTAAAGTTTCAAAACACATTCCAATTCTAAATTTTGAAGAAGAAAAAAAGTATTAAAAAAAATCTTGAATCCAATATTTTTTCGAATTCGAATTTAAATCCTCAAACATTTAAAAACAATTTTATTTAAAGTTAAAATATCTAAAATATAATTTTAAAATATTGCTTAGGGTGATTGGCCCTTTTCATTTGGCGTGGAAATGCAGAGCCATGGGAACAAACGGGTTATCTTCAAGAATTCTTATTGTTTTGCAATTTTCTTTTCGGAAATGGTTTGTTCAAGAATAGAAGCATGTTGATTAAGTTATACTTTTTATATACACACCTCCTCTATAATTTTAACAGTGATCCAATATGGATAAAATTGACATTTTTCAATGTAAAACTGCCAGCTTCATAACAAAAAATAAGACAATGTAACAATTAATAAACATCGATACATTATCTTAGAAGGGGTGTTGAAAATATTAACAAGAACATTTCACTCACTCACGAGAAAACAGATATTTCCAAACGTTTGATTTTTCCACAAGACCTGTCTGGTAGCTAGCGCCATCTACGGTTTCCATGATCCATCTTTTACTGTTGACGCGGAGGGATATGTTGGTCGGTTGTGAAGTCACGCCATACCTTTCACCCTCCCGCCCATCATCCCACAAATTATGTTTTAGACTTGCACTCAACAGGGCCAAGGGCTTTAAGGCTTGGCGCCACCAACAAATTATATTTTGTTTGTCATGTATATTACGCCATAAAAAAACAAAGAGAATACATAAAAAAAGGTATATTAATATAATGTTGCCCTCTTTTTTAATGATTTTGTCACCCTCCAACTACACAAGTCTATATAATTTCTTTTAGAAACTGCTTAAAACTGTTATTTGGCGTCAATGTCTTTATTAAGGTATTCATTTTTTTTTTACGAATCTCGAATCTCTCGAATATTATAGGATTTGAGGCAGCAAGGATTTTAGCATCTCATATCTGGTTTAGTTTACTATGTTTTATTAATACTAGGATTCAAATTTGAGAATCAAGATTCGGAGAGAAAACGAGGATTCATAACATAGTGGATTCCATGCATATCCAAATTTGATAATCTTTGCTGTTCTGGGTTTCCTTTTATCGAATTGATAAATTGTTCAACATAAAACCAGTTCCACATTCAATGGCGTAAAGGTTTTGAGCTATGAAAGAAAATCCAAAGTGTTTTTTTTTTGTAATGTGAAACAGCAATGCAAGAAGGGTTAGGCGTGCTCTATATACAGAATGTCCCAAATAAATCCGGCCCCAAACGCACAGTAGTTCAAAGTCTCTGTTCAAAATGTGCGCTGCCAGCCGATATGGATAGTTCCGCTCACCGACTAGTAAACGTTTATTTATTGAAACTATACATATCGGCTGGTGGACCAAATTTGGAACACAGACTTTGAAATATTCTGCGTTTGAAGGGCCGATTTTGTTTGGGACAACCTGTAGTATATTAGTGACTGATACATTTTCATGTGCGATTGATAGCGCCTTAAAATATGATCTAGGAACTATTGTAAATATTTAGTTCTAACGTTGGGGTATTAATATTATTTATTAAGTTTATATTTTAATATATATTTGTTACTCCCTAGTATTTTACTTTAATAAGAGTTAAAACTTGAACTTAAATATTTTTAAATGCAAATTAAAAGAGTTCTAGTAAAATCGACATTATTTTAGGGGAACGTGAATAACTGATTGTTTGCAATACACTAACAAATATAAGGACATAGGTTATAAGGAGTGGATTATAAGGAAAGACACCAGCAAATATCTGGCTAAAAGTTGACAAAATACTAAAGAATAAAACACCGACT
>CABFWB010005175.1:0-10161 GCA_902151455.1 Timema bartmani | reverse complement strand
GTGTGTGTGTGTGAGTGAGTGAGTGAGTAGTTCACCTGCATCCGTGCGAGCTCATATATTAGTAAATATTTACAGACCTATTTTACATAGGAAGATCCCTTTAGAAAATACGTATATTTTTACGGTCAACATTGATAAAGTTTTACTAAATTATTAAACGGCCCCCGTGGTGTAGTGGTCAGTGCACCTGGCTACGAGCTCAGGGGTCCTGGATTCGATTACTGGCAGGCATCTTGGGTGTTTTAAGTGAAAGCGCAATTACCCCAACAGTTACCACGGTTTGACTATTTAGGCTTAAGTCTATCACTATCATACTCACTATTACCATCAGACTCACTATCACCATCACTGTGAAAGGGGAAATCCACATTTCTCCCACGATACATTTTTAGGTCATGCCGGTAATCGAACCCGGGACCCTTAGCTCAGTATACAGATACGCTACCGACTGAGCTAAGGTGATGGAATGCGGGCACCTTCTACTTTTTTTTCCCTTCACCAATAAAATAAGGGGCAAAGGTCTAGAACCTGCACACACAAGAATTTAATACGCCTGGAGAGAGAATGGGAAAACAAACTAAAGTTTATGGGAGATAGAGGGAGAGGGTAAAACTAAATAATCTTGTTGGGGTTTAAACCCCGACCTCTAAGGTCAGAGTCAGGAGTGCTCACAGCTAATCCAAACTGAACATTCGTATCTTTAAAATCTGATCAATTTCTTAGGATTTTTTTTCTCTCACTGTTGTACGAAATGTTTTATGCATGGCAACCTTGAAATAAGATCAAGGTGAATAAATATTTGGTTTTATAAGCATCCTGTAATCTTTGTGAATAGATCTTTGCCACCAAATCACACACACACTCTCAAATCCAACTATGAACGAATGTTGTCAGTGTGTAAGCAGTGCTGGATTAACACAGTAGAAAAAGTAGCATATGCTAAGGGCCCCGCGTTTTTGAGAGCCCTCAATAGAAAATAAAATAAATAATTTGAGAATTTGAAGAAAAAAAAGATGCTTGTAAGCTATATGGTGAAATGTCATACCAGCGTTTTTTGACAATCTGACAACGTTGTTATTTACATGTCAAAAGGACGCCATGCTGAATGGTACTTCCATATTTTGAGGTTCGTTTGATAACTGACAATTCTTTGGGGTCCAAATGAATAAAATACTTTGCGCATCTATTTGTCACTCATGGTTGCCAACTGCAGTGGAAAAAGTTCATTTTCAAAACTGAAAAAGATGAAAAATGAACTGAGGAGCGCCATGGATCAAAATATATTGAACAATCTCACTCTAATGAGCATCGAACATGGACTTCTGCGTGAAATAAACATTTCCAGTATCATCGAAAAATTTGCTCATACTAAATTTAGAAAAGTTAACTTTTAAATTGTAGTTTTGTTATTTTTGACATTTGGCATTGATACTTACATTTAAATAGTAACAGTGGTGGTTCTAGACGCTATAAACTGGGGGGAGGCGGGGGGCATATTTTTATACTGACTACTTAATTTTTCATGCACGATTCCCTTACAATAATGCGCTATTTCTATTAGATAATAAATTTGAATCTGAACTAGTAAAAATGCTTTTTACACTACTTGATTCATTAAACTCAGGTACGGTACTTATTATATTTGTCAAAACCACGCCAGGCTAGAATCGCCTCTGAACGTTTACAGACGTTTAACTGGCTGATTAGCAAATGAATATATTGAATTACGTAACTGTTAGAGTAAATGACTTATATTTAAATATTAATGTGCATGTTTATAAATTTGGGGCCCCTTTCTGATATTATGCTACAGGCCCCCCCGCATTAGTTTAATCCGGCTTTGTGTGCAAGTCAAATAATTATCTGTGTTTAACAGTAATTAAATACTTCTTGTCATTGTTAACCTTTAAAGAACACGTTTTCGTTAAAACACAACAAAAATAAAATGTTTTTTAAATTTAAAATTACCTTTTTTTATTATAATAACATTTTTTAGAAAACGAATCAATTTTATTTTCAAAGGCATTTCGTTTTGTTTCCAGCGCGGTAATATACAATATAATGTTTATTTTAGATTTTTTTAAAAGAAATGTAAAAGTGTGATTCTGCCATTAATTAAAAAAAATACATAGTTTTATAAAATCTCATGAGTTGAGTAGATTAAAAAAAATATGCCGCATATGGTCTAACGCGCTAATCTCATGTTGGAGTAGACTGCTGAAGACGGGGAGATCGCAGTTCAATACCGGTTCGGTGCACTGAGGGAGATTTTTCCAAAGTGGTTTTTCACTCTTCCTCCACGCAAATGAGGGTGCATTAGAGTAATTAGTACATATGCGTATAACCCGAACGGGTAGTAAGACACGATGCTAAAAACAAAAAATATTTATGTATTTTCGACATCTTATTCCATATAATATTGATTTTAATAAAGACTATTCGTTCAGGCATAAAGTATTTATAAATATTTTAGCATTCTTATTCTTCTTCTAGAAATATTTTAAAACTTAGAACCATAATATATTTGCAAACTCATTTAATAGCATTATTTAACCTTGACTTTTATTTTATCTTAAGGTTATCAGGGGATTTATTCTTATAAAGCCTTCTACTTCAACTTTATCAATTTGATCGTCGAATTCATGTATAATAACGACTTGGACGTAAGGTTCTCAATTATATTGGTTGAAGTTAGAAAGATCTTTACAAATTAAAAAAAAAAAAATTAGGTAAAAAAATAAAAAGCACTTTTGTACCTTATCATGACCAAAGGTCTAGAAATATGGACCTCAAATTTAAGAGTCACTACTTCGAGGCTGGAAAGTTTAATTCTTGAACACTATTTTAGTATATTTTTACTAGGCCTGTTTAATGTGATCTTTTCGAACCTATAGATATCAACACACGACTTACAAGCTTAACTTACTTTAGAACCAATATAAAAGTGGAGCAGGGAAGAGGGGGAATAGCCCCAATGGAAATTATTTTCTCTCCTCCTCCTCCCCCGAAAAACTTGTCCTCCCCCTCTGATATAAAATATTATACAAATAAAAAAAATACTCAAAATAACTTATATAAGTATCCAAATTTCCAAATAACTATGGGGGAAGGGGGAAGCACTCTAAATAGATTTTAGAGAAGTATAATTAAAAAAACTTAGGAGCGTTTAAAATAGCTTCAAGGTACAACCAATTTTCAAACATTTGCCAAAGTAGCTCTGGAGCATCTTTGTCTTGAAAGGACAAGCCTCTTAAAAAATCCCTTTTTTGACCATCACAATACTTCCTCTCTCTTAGGAGTTGCGAGAAAGTAAGAATCGAATCGAATCTTAGTAAAATATTTTGAAATTAAAATGTTTTGAATCAAATAATGATAGCAAAAATGTTAGCAAATTTCATAAAAATCCAATATTAGGTTAAATTAAGCATATTAATTTGAATTAAGTCCAATACAAAATAAGATAATTAAAACTATTTTTAATTATTAGTTAGATTATTAATATTACGAAGTTTTCAAGTATTTATTATCAAGTAAAAATAAGGAATTTATGCTTAGGTTACGTCTTTTTGACTTTGGAGCTTTGAATTTAGAATTAATTTCTATCAAATCTGAGATTTGAATTCTTGAATCTCATTCTTTCATTATCTTAAGATTCGAAATTTCGGATCGAATACTATTTAGATTAGGATTTCGATTCATAATTTAGAAGCTTTTTAAGAAGACTTAAGGATATTGTCTACCTGTGACGTCACGACAGGACAAGAAAGTATTTCCCATGTTAATGAATTTACGTTTTACTCAAAGAGTTTTAAAGAAATAACGTTTAAACAGAAACTTTAAATTCTTAAATAATTCTAAAAATAATCTTACAGCATCACAAAAATATTTTTATTTTTTATATTTTTTTCTACAACTCAGGCTATTTGACTTGATCACGTAAATGTCCTGAAGGAAGCTTCCTGCCAGGATGTACGTACATTAAAAATGTCCTTGGAGGCATATTTTCATCTAGAATAGTATAGGATAGCCGATATTGCATGTGTATACTCGTCAGAAGAAGAGGGGAAGAGCTTTCAGTAGATAAACAAGAAGCCTCGCAGGGTGAACTGCTAATTTTCTTCCCTTTCTTTCTATTTCTTACATTGGTGTCTAAGTGTGGTAGTGCTTAGAGCGATTAGGTGATTCAAGTCAGGGTGGGGAAGTAAGGAACTCGAAAAGAGGCTTGCGGTCTTTGTAGTTTTTATATCAAAACTTTTTTGTCCAAAATAAATAAAATATTTCTCCAGTATAGGAATAGAGTTTAATTTTCTTCACATGATGATATCAAAAATTGTTGAATATCTTTCAAGGGTGTCGTGGAAATTAATGACAACTTCTTCTTTTCATTTAAAAAGGTTTCTCATCTAATGCCGCTATGTTCATGACAGATATTCAACAACTGTTGATATCAACATGGAAAGAAAACTAAACTTTATGTTTATACTGGAGAAATATTTGATTTATTTTGATGAAAAAAAAGTTTTTCTATAAAAAAATATCAAAAATACATTTTCTCGCGCTCCGTACTTACACCCCCACCTTAAAGTGCAGCCCACTTTGTGAAATAACTTTCGAAATTTTCAAGAAGGCAAAGATATTTTCTGTCAGATAAGGTTCATGTTATGAAATTTGTACTTTTATTTTCTGAGGGGTCCTTTCTATGGCGACACAACTATATTGTATATTGATGCGATTTGAAGATTTTGTTGATTCCGCTGTCAACGCGAGATTTGAATGAAATATGGGGGCAGACGCCGAAGAAGAGTTTGACGGATGAGTGGCAACCGATTGACGCCTACTGAAGCTCAGTCTTGAGGCGACGGGAAGAACTACAGATTATTATAATCTAGGACTAAACCCAAGCGTAACTTTATAGGGGGGTGGGGGGTGGGGTAGCTACAGTGCATCGCACAGACTTTATTCCTCTTTTATCTCAATAAAGACATTTAATATAAACTCGTAAGATTTGTGAAACGAAATCATATGCATTGTTGCATAAGCGCTCCACCAAAGATCATAGATAAAATAATATACACGGTTACAGAAATATTGAGAAAAGGAGGAACATCTCTGTCTAACAAAAGGCATGGCAATCAGTTTCAATAATTTGTCAAAGAACCCCATAAAAAAAATACATATTTACTTATATTTCAGAAACTACCAGTTTTATAAAAATATATTCCAAACTAAAGATTTTATTTTTAAATAACACCACAACTTAGCAATGATAAGTTGTTTCATTTCTCAAATAGTTGCGGACATATGATCAAAATTGGAAATTTCTGCTTATGTAACGTACCCTTAAGTTATTTTCATAAAAATCACAGCCATTTTATTTGTAATGTTAAACATTGCTCGGGTACAAAATTTAATGAAGATCGTCAGAGTGGATTTCGAGAAAATCGACTATTTTTCTTTTTGCCCTTCATTATATAACTACCCTTAATTATTATCAGGCTTGATATATAATTCCAAAAACTCCTTTGGGGTACCTTATGCAAACCCTGGATACCAAGCTTATGAAAACCCTGTATACCAAGTTTTATAACGATCGGTTGAATGATTTCGGCTCTAGGCCGAGAGACAGACGCCATGAAACGTTGACATTTGTCAAAATCTCGAATTAGATTTTTCTTTTTTGCGATCACAATAAGTTACTGAGGTCCAAGGGATTTAGAGAAAGTAAAAATAAAACTTTTTTAAATAAAAAAGTTCCACGTTATTCAGTGTCCATCTTTCGAAATTGACATCATCTGTCAAAAATGGGAGCCATAGGACATATCAAACGACGTATATATCTAGTAAAATTTTAATTTAACAGATTTGAATGTAAATATAACTAATATTCTCTTCTTTTATTCTTAAGTAGCCCGTTTAAAACCTGGTAGTTGATGACTTAAGGAGGCTGTCTAGGTAGCTGAGATAGAGCCAATCAGATGTTGCAATTAGGTTAAAAATTGACAAAACTTTTAACATTAAAAGAATTTAGTGTTTACCGGATTGAACACAAAATTATTTTATATGATCAATGATCATATGTATATATTTGTAAATAAAGTTTAAAAGTTGACATTTTTCATTGTGAAAAGCCCAAAAATCCACATATTTTGGTTAATTATTAAATTCCTAATTTCTTGAGAAACGAAAGGTAACTGGTCTAAGGGCGTATATGGATCTTTGTGAATCAAGTGATGTAATTTAATAGGGGTTTACAGTAAAATTGTACTGTCAGTAGTATTTTCCTCCTCCTCTGTTTGTTCTCCTACTGCCATACATCTTCCCCAAAGAACGTTATAAACCCACTTTATTTCTGATAGACTATTCTAGTGCCTTAAATTATGGTTTAGGGATGAGGACTGTATAATAGAGGAAATATATCTGAAACGACCCAGAAAAGGGATTAAAAAAATACCACAGTGATATTGCCCAAGACAATAACAACTGTACAGAATAGCATCCTATTATTCGCCGAGAAATGTAGTTTATTAAAATTAACTTCATTTTATTGTAATATGAAATCTCATTAGCAGGGAAAGCACAAAAAACATACCACAATATAAAAATAAAAAACCTAAATATTTGAAACCAATAGTCTAAACTGCTAATTTCGACAAATTGTTTCCATTTTCACGTTTTATTCAGCTAAAAATGCATTTGAGATGGATAAAAAAAAATTCCAACACACATTAGTATAATACTGATTATTTATTAAATGACGGTGAAATATAATATCCCAGTTTTTTAAAATTTCAAGATATAGGCCTCTATCTATCAATCTCTATCTATCTATCTATCTATCTATCTAGGCTATATGACAACGCTTTTCTTTGCTTCAAATACATAGAAAACAATCTCAGTTTATTTGTTCCGACACAGTTTTTAATTAACAAAAAAAATCAAATGACAATTTTAAAATTTCGGCTGTGAGGTGCACAGGTGCTACTAATTTTTAAATATCAGACCTCTGCCTGCGATAGATATCACGTTATGCTCATCACAGACAGTGACACAAACTTTTAATTTTATTAATAAATATTATTTTCAAACTATAACAAATGTTAAACAGGTTCTACTTTTGAAAAGAAAACACAAACAAAATAGCGATTACACCATAATCTGTTTGTCATCTTACTAGTAACGCCATATATCACGCTTAAAATGGCACTCGAGAGATGGCGTTGCTTGTCGTAAGTCGAAGTACCGCGACTACATAGCTACGAACCTCCCTCCGTATCTATGGTCTGACCTGGCGGTCTAGGGGTAAGGTGCCAGACTTCTGTGCTGGGGGTTCGGGGTTCAATCCTCGGTCCCGGCACAGATCTTATCTGATTGCCAAACCCTTCCTTCATCTCTGACAAGACGTGTATTAATCACAACTTGTGAATGTGAGGAATGCCAGGGCTTCACCGTGGTTCGGATCCACGTTAAACTGTAGGTCCTCCATTTCATCTCACAATCACCCTACCACCACACATTAGCGTAAGTGCGTATAAACCGAACAGATAGTGAGACGCGGTAATAATAATAATAATAATAATAATAATAATAATAGTAATAATCTGTAACTGTGTATTCACACGTTCGCTGTAAAATAAGAGCAATGCTGATATTTGGTCACGTGATAACTCTAATCCAATCCCAACAAATCCGCGTGGCCATCGTGGCCCGCACTGCTCGAGTAGAGATAATTTCAACTTTTACAGTGCTTCCACAAAAAACCCGTCAAGTAGATCCGATCAGCGCATGCGCAAACTTTCAAACATGCGTTATTTATAAACACAGCACATTATCACCACGGTGTATCTCAAAAGTGATGATTTAAAAACGACAGTTTATTGGAAGCCATGATTTTTATTGATGATAAAATCAAACCCAGGCAATAAGTAAAATATCTAATTTTATTTTAAATACAGTAACTTGCACTGATTGTAATATTTACGTTTTTATGTTTGACGTTTCAATGCATCATGGGTAAACAGAGATTACCAACTTTCCGTGAGTGTGTGAATATCTGCACCCCTAATAGGCGCGGACTCACTGTACTGCTTTTAAATTTCAGCGTACGTGTGAATTCAGCTTTACTCTGCTATCTCACATCAGTAATTAATATTTTAAGAACGAACCTGTGTAGTCTTCAACAGGCTTTATAAAACAAAAAACCACGTGATTAATTTTAACTGTAAATGATAGTTTTGCTATATGAATACATTAAAAATAGGTATGCATAAAACTGATCACAATCACTTCGGTCTTCTCTGACCGTTGAAATGTTACTTAAATATGTTTTGTATCCAACTTCTTTGTACATAATATATTTGTCCGATTCCACAACTTATGCAAAATTGACATTCATCAGCAGCTGTCAACGGACAAAAATGTATTTCTGAAGCAGATAAATACGGAATTGTTTTTGGTAAATTTTTTCAAAGCCAAAATAAAATAGAGAACGAGCTATAAAATAGAACGAGCCTTTTAGGGAAAAAAAACAATTTTTTTGTGGTTAACACAAATAACCTTTTACTCTATTATTATTGTAATTTTATAGGTATTTATAATATCTATCAAAAGCGACAGCGCAGATCACATGACTTGACGTATGAATACGCGAAAGTAGGTCTAGTAGCTTTTCTAGCTGTTATATAAGGAAGGCTCTTCCTATGGCACCAAATATTATCGTTAGGTATCTTACCAACTTGAAATCTTAACGGAGAAACTAAAATTCTTCTTACTGGTGAACGTTTTCACTATCTCGTAGTCCACGTTGATGCAATTGTTCCCGGTGAGTATAGCAGCCTCGATATCCTCATCCTCGCCGAGCGTCTGACGGAACTTGACGAACTTCTGATGGTCGTCGTCCGCCGACAGCTCCACCTCGTACTTGAAACTGGCGGCGTTGCTGACGGGACCCAAGTACTGCACCCCGACGTGGAACACCCTCCCGAGGGTGTTCAGTTTCTGCCGGTACAAGAACACTTCCCGCTGGGCAATTATCACTCTCTTGTCCGTCACGCGGAGGGCCAACTTCCACGTCTTGACGTGTTCCCCTTCCTGGCCTGAGTCGTCGAGGGTGCAGTCGGCGTGATCCCCCATGATGTGGGCCTTCAGATCGCCCTGTTCGCCGCTCCATGAGCATCTCAACGGACAGTAGACCCTCGGCGTTAGAGGATTCCGTCGAACGTGACGCTCCCCGAGGTCCTGGTTTGAGTCCCGAGTGGATGTTAAGTTCATCTCCCGGGCGATGTTCTCCAGGACTATGTTCCTGGTAGTGAGAAAACCTTGTCTGCAGGCGGGACACCGGCCTAGAAGGGGCCTGCAGGTGTGACACACACTGTGCCCGTTCATGCACAGGCTTATGGGGGGCGTCATGTAATCGTAACACACCGGGCACTCCAAGTTGAGAAGGAGGTTCTTTTTCAGATCGGGCTCTTCTGGTTCTGGAACCATGAGTGATTGTTCGTCAACGACTTTATTTGTGGGCTCAGTTTGTTCATCAACTGAAATGGTTGACTCCGTATTGGAGGTTTCAGTTGATGATCCTGAATCTTCCACTGAAATGGTTGAGTCATTATTGGAGGTTTCAGTTGATGATCCTGAAGCTACCTCTGAAATGGTTGAGTCATCGTTGGAAGTTTCAGTTGATGATTCTGAAGCTACCACTGAAATGTTTGAGTCATTATTGGAGGTTTCAGTTGATGATCCTGAAGCTACCACTGAAATGGTTGAGTCATCGTTGGAAGTTTCAGTTGATGATCCTGAAGCTACCCCTGAAATGGTTGAGTCAGTATTGGAGGTTTCAGTTGATGAGCCTGAAGCTACCACTGAAATGGTTGAGTCATCGTTGGAAGTTTCAGTTGATGATCCTGAAGCTACCACTGAAATGGTTGAGTCATTATTGGAGGTTTCAGTTGATGATCCTGAAGCTACCACAGAAATGTTTGAGTCATCGTTGGAAGTTTCAGGTGATGATCCTGAAGCTACCACTGAAATGGTTGAGTCAGTATTGGAGGTTTCAGTTGATGATCCTGAAGCTACTACTGAAATTGTTGAGTCATCGTTGGAGGTTTCAGTTGATGATCCTGAAGCTACCACTGAAATGTTTGAGTCAGTATTGGAGGTTTCAGT
>CABFWB010005174.1:6046-48509 GCA_902151455.1 Timema bartmani | reverse complement strand
CACTTGACCCACCTAGCCTTCAAAATATTTTTTTATAGCTTGTCGAGCAGTTTGTTGTCTAGCAGTTTGTATGGTGCCCAGTAAAACTAGAAAACATGAAATTACCTAGGTTATATGGTGAATTGAAGCCAAGACCCTTAAAAATTTAGATAATAAAGAGTTTGCATAAAATAATATAACTTTCCTTACTAAATCACCATGAATTTAATTAATAGTAATACATTTAGTTAACAAGCTATTTTATTTATTTCAATTTGTTTGCTTTTTTTAAAAATATACTTTTCAATTTTTTGACAAACTAAAAATATACTTTTGAAGATTCGAGATTCAAAAGAAAATTTTGGATTTGGATTCGACCCATCTCTACTTTAATTTGTGCTTTATTTTTCTACAATTCTATCATAATTAGTTATTACAAATACTTTGCTCAATGCACTTTATACCATACATAAATTAGTAGTACTCATTCAAACTAATGGGTTTCTAATGAATTCAACAAAATTATCCAAATTACAAACATCTAGCGAAATCTGGTGTTAACGTTAGAATAAGTTTTGGTTGCCATTTATATCGAATAAAAATTAAGAGCAAGACCCATACTTCAGAATAGGTGTAGCATGCAACAAAAATACCCTCAACACACACAAAGAGATATATTTTTTATTCTTAGTGAACACATGGATTGAAAGAATATATATATTAGTGGTGTGCAAAGTCCACTTTTCAATACGAAGAGAGCTCTAATCGATTATATGAATTATTCTCGAAGCTGAATCAAAGTTTGACTACTTTCTTTTAGTTTTATGCTTGAAAAAATATATTGTGGCTATTTTTATTACTTTATGCACAAAAACTACTTGTAAAATGTTAATTTTACAATTATTTGTAATATTTCGTGTTAATCTGACAGTATCACAACATGTAGTTAAATTCCAATTTTTCCATATTAATATTGATTTGCAATGTACAAAACAGCTCAGAATGGCTATAAATAAACATAAATTCAATATTTTAGATGTCATTATTTTTTATTGGTGCAGATTCGAAGTGAAGTCGAAGCTGAAATTTATTTCAAAGCCAAGTCAAGCTTCGCACACCCCTAATATAAATTTTATTACATCAGAAGTATTTTTTATTATTTCATTTTTCTGCCATTGAAGATTATCACCAACACTGTATATTGGTTCTATATGGCCACCTTTAGGAATTACAGTCCCTCAAAACTCCATTCAAATTCCTCTACATAATATATCTATTCCATTAACAACAGATATATATATACATATACACACAGTCAAACCTGGATAAGAGAAAAAAAACTATTAAGTGAGACTAATCACCAGGCAGTGTTTGTTTTCACCTCGAAAACCTCTATAAGTGAGTGTGTCTTCCAGGAAATGCAACGCAATTGTGTTTTTACAGGTCACACAAACGCGTGGTTTTTTGTTTCTCTGCTAGGGGTCAGGTCTGCATTAGTAAACAAAGACCTCTTTAAGTGAGAGAACTGCTCTTGAACCTCTGTAAGCGAGAAAAAATTCCCGGTCCCTTGAACTCTCTTATCCAAGTTCGACGTGTGTGTGAATACAGTTTGTGACCATAATTAAACAAGACAATGTAAGCAGCGCAGCCAAATTACCTCCTCCCAAAATAGGACACGTTCCTCGGCCCCTCTTCTCAAAAAAAACTTTATGAAACACTACTAGCGAGTCCTAAGGAACTGTACACCGTTGTAAGGGTGTTGGATTACGCGTTTACAATACCCTATTTGGCCCTAATATGATAGTGTTTTTCACCTAAAAATTTCCTTTTGAAAACTCTGTTTACTGGCCGGCCAGCAGGAATCTGCCCACATAAAAAAAAAACTCAAGGTCAAAAACAATGTGAGAAACTAGTGCGAGCACAGGATTTCCACCCTTCAGTGTAACTGTACTTTTAATTCAGTAAGTCAGCGTTAGGTGGTGGAAGAATCTGTGTGGTCTTCTGATTTAAAACAATTTAGGAGCGCCTGCGCATCAAAACAAGCATTCAGAGAGCCTAATAAACCTGTGTCAAATTTGTTGGGTTCTTAACTCATGGCATACTTGACTCCATTTTATTTTTCATGTAGAAAACCTTTAAAATATTAGGGCCATATTATGTGTGTGACCATACTATAATTAGACCAATACCCGCATATGATGGCATATGTGTAGATATTGTATGTACTGGATACAGGAACACATAATTTCAGTATTAGTGATTGATTTTTTTTATTGTCAATGTGTCATAAAAAATTTAAAGTTTTCAGTAAACTACTCTCAAGTTTCCCCCAGAAAAAAAAAACACTCTTTTAAATCACAATAAACACACTTCATACATGAATTCTAAACATAATTGTTTGTTCAGTTGTTTTTTTTAATTTCTAGAAAAATAAATAATAGTAAAATAGTTATTTTAAAAAAAGGAAAATACTAGTGTATTTCCAACATTCATTGTAAATTACATTTAATTTATAATATGTTCATCTTATAAAACAAACAATTCACCCCACTTTTTAGGGTATATTTTTTTAATTTTAAAAACATACTGTCAACATTTTATTTCTGTATATTGGACGGAGAGATGGAGGAGGAAGTAGCAGACCTAACCTGGAAGGAGGTGGGTGAGGAAGGGAAAAGCACAATGAGTGGATGAACTCACTGTGGAAATGATACCGACAGCAGGAGAAATGGGTCTACAGTGCTGGTATAGTGTGGAGGGAGAAGAAAGTGTCAGAGGATTGGACTAAAGGTATTAAACTACCAATATTCAAGAAAGGGGGATAGTAAGGATGTGAAAATTATATTCATAACACTGATGGGAAAATGTAACAAAAGAATCTATAAAGGAGAATGAGGAAAAGCGTGAAGTAAAGATGGAGGGAGGAGGTCAATGAAAGATTTAATATTTGTAATCAAACAGTTGATGGAAAAGAGATGAGTTTGGAAAGGATCTGGTAATGGCATTTATGGATGTAGAAAAAGCTTATGATAGTGTGGATAGAAAGAAAGTGAGGAAGCTGGAATAAAAATAGGAGTGGGTAGGAGAGTAAGGAATATGTATGATAATAATGTGAATTGTGTAAAGACGGAGAAAGGGTGGACAGAGTAGTTCCAATTAAAAAATGATGTCAAGCAGGGAAGTGCCCTCTCACCACTACTATTTGTATTGGTGATGGAACTAATAATGAAGAGTGGCAGACAAACTGGGTGAGGAGAAAATGAAAGCAATGATGTTTGCAGGTGACTTGGTGGGATGGGGGGGAAAGGAATAAAATTTAGTATGGTTAAAAGTGGATGGTGATTACAAAGCCAAGAAAGGTGATAGAACTGGATGGAGTAGATATGAAAGAAGCAAAGTGCATGAAGTATCTGGGTAATTTTATTGGGGCAAAAGGGGGTGACGAAGATATAGTAAGATGAGGGCAGCAGGTAGAGGTTTTCTACAGCTGTGTAAGAGACTACTATGGAAAAGAGAGGTGCCCCTAAAATGTAAGGCAGTGTTGTATAGAGCATACTTCATACCCATAGTTACATAGAAACTTGGACTTTGGATAAAAGAGAAACAAGGAAAGTGGAAGCCATGGGAATTAAGTTTTTGAGGAGCATGCTAGCTGTCACCACAAGAGATAGGATTAGGAGTGAAGATGTAAGGTCTCGAGATGGGGTACATCAGATAGCAGAGGAAGCTAGGATGAAATGGTATAGATATGTAATGAGGATGGAAGGGGAGAGGATTCCAAGAAGATTAATGGATATGAAGTATGTAGGGAAGTGACTGCAAGGGAGACCAAGGAAGAGATGGGAGGAACAGATAGCACCAAGTGTGCAAGTGAGAGGAGGAGAGTGGAAGAAATTGCAGGAGGAAGAATTATGGAAGGACAGAGGGAGATGAGGGCATTTTACTAAACTGAACTGGTCACAGGCTGGAAACAGTTGATGGTTACAAAGTGTGATGCAAAATTTCACTAGAAGAAACATGGCTAGGATTTAACTTCTAGCTTGCACACGCATGTTGCCAACAACTTTTGTTAGTCGTGGAAAAAGTACTGTTCCTCATTCTCATGTAACCAAGTGATACACCTGATGAAGTCTAAAAAGAAGTTGTAGGTTTGATGGACTAGCAAGCTCACACATCAATGTCAGCAGATTCATGGTAAGTTGCGAGACCTAAGCTAACAAGTTTGTCATCTATATAGAGGATACTTTCTCTTCCTCCGTCATCTTCCACTCTCATTAGAGTAGCAGTTAGAATTCTGTCCTAAAGAAACAAAAAAAATAATCTTGATTTCTGATATAAATGTTTGAATAATAAAATTGAAAGCATACGTTACAATAACTTTTTAAAGGGTACATAAACCGAATGGGTAGTAAAATGCAACACTAAAAAAAAGGATAAAACCATGTGTATCGCAAACTGATATGTGATGGTTATCCACACAACCAGTCCTGATAGCTGAGTCAAATTCATTTAAATGAAAAATGACAATCTGGACACCAAACCCTGGATGTTTGGCTTTGTCCGTCAATGCTCTACCACTGAACCATCCTGGTTCGTCGTCCGTCAATGCTCTACCACTGAAAAATCCTGGTTCGTCTCGTATCTAGGCCCCCCTTTTGCAAGGTGTTAGTGTATTGAGTCTATTTTTCACATAGTAGAATTCATTTCAGCTGTCAGGGAATCCTGTATATCAAGATGGATTTAATAGCCAAGCTATTAGTATATTTGTTAATTACGGTTATATCCACATATAAATATCATTATCTACACCAACTAGCTCAAATATTGGCTTGTCTAGGTGTTGTTTTTACTATTATAATTAAGTTTGTGAACAACATGCAACTTAAACTCGATGTTAATTTCAAATGAAACAGAAAAAAATTACGTTACAAATTGTTTAAACCTTTACCTTTGTGTCAGCATTAGTAACGATGGCTGTGATTGGCCGCATTATTACATGGTTTCTGAATACAGCGCAGCCTTCTCTCGACCAACCAGATACATTTATTGGCGAGACATTTGCCAATCGACCAACAAAAGCCTGGGTGGGAAACCTAGCAAATGCCGGGTGGAAGTACCGAAGATCTGAACGAGCTACTCTTCTTAAGATGCCGTAATCTACCAACCAAATCTAGCAAACACATGAGCAACTAAGATAAACATTTAATGTCATTCACATACATATTCAATATTATATTATATTTCATGCGGTAGAGGCAATGATTTTTGCCATTTCAAGTTGTGGTAAGTAGTAGGAATCTGTGAGCTCGAGTTTTTAATTTAAGTTGATCTCAAGACAGGCCTGTGGAGTTGGTATGTCATGCCTTCGACTCTTCTATTTTTCTAATGTCTGACTCAGACTCCATCATAAATGGCTCAAGTATATTAATTAATAATAACCAATATAATGTAGTAAAATGCTCCAATATAGACTACTTCATGGGAAGCTTCTTTGGCATTGTGAATTATATTTGAATAACTTTGTTATTCAAAATTACAAATATTGGTCCTAAATAATAAAAAGGGTATAAAATCAAAATTATATATTTACCATATATTGTTAAAATATTATTATAAGTTTTTATTTTGAAGCGAGAGTCTACATTTTCTCCTACTTTACCCAAAATTACTTCCGACTCGAACTCCACAGCCCTGGCTCACGCGAGTTTCTAAGACAGCTTCAAATAATCCTCAAATTAAATAAACACATGTTTTTCAACTTGGTGCTGACTTCATAAAATAAAGAAGTTAAAGCATAAAGAGGTTTTTAAATGTGCCTTCCCTTTAACCTGAAAGCTCGCTTACCTTGCTTGGTTCTATTATGGTATAACTTAAAAGATATGGCCAAAGAGCAGTTAGTCATGGTAAGGTTATACTCTTATATACTAATTACGCTAATGGTTTTAGGGATAAGGAAGGTTATATCCACAGGAAGTGTATTCGCACTTGCATGGAGGCAGAGGGAAAAACCATCCTCAATACACCCAACTGAGATTCGAACCTCAATCTTGTCATCGGAAATCTAGTCCACTGCAAGAGTAGCGCGTTTAGACCATAAGACCAAAGGCAAAGTTAATAGTAGATTTTTTCACTAAGGTGTTTATTGAGCCTTGCACTAAGCTATTTATGTTTACCAATTCTCCAGGGATCTCTCTCTCTCTCTCTCTCTCTCTCTCTATATATATATATATATATATTTCTATCTATCTATATCTCTTTCCTTTTCTCTAAAAAAAATTTTTGCTCAGTTGTTGACCTTAATACCTTCTTTGTTGGTTTCTTCTCTCCCTTCCTACAAAATATACATTTCATCCAAACAACATTCAGATAAGTAGAGAAAAGAGTAAACTCATAACTACAGCTGGATTGAAAATGTGCAGCTTTACACACCTTCACTAAGTTTGAACTATTGAAACTAATAACACGTGACCGTAGAAATCTGCCTTCGCAATTCGCCGCACAGAACAGTCTCTGTCTGAGTGCATGATCTTCAATTTGATAGTTGGAGCCACATTCATCGTAGAAGTCACTGAAAGTACAATACAAACAATACATACCTTTGACAAAAACAGACTATATTATCATTAAAATGTATTTTTGTTGTTTTTCCAGGTACCCAGCATGCAAGAGTTATTAGTTGATGACTGCAAAAGTCCCAAACTCTACTTGTTATCTTTAGTAATCAGCTCTCTCAAAATGGATGGGACCTCTAATGGAAATTAAACCACTTTTTTATTTTTACAGTGTGTTTTAATACGTGTCCCAGCTATCAGCATTTAATTAACACTATTTAGAGTTGAGAACAAAGCCAGTGGAATTTCAAGTAAATGTACCCGCATTTGTGGGAGGAAGACTGGAAATCCAATTATCAAAAACCCTTCTAAGTACACCCAGCCGGTATTAAAACCCCGACCTCCTTGTAACCGACTAGATGGCTCCGACACATAGATCTAATGCCTACTTACGTGTGTCACAAATTAATTGTCTTTAGCTGCAACCTAGTGAAACTTTTTCGCACTGCGTTTTACTACCTGTTCAGGTTATACACACATGTACTAATTACGCTAGTGAGTTAAGGATGAGGAAGGTTAAGTTTGGATTAAGTGTAACCACATTTGTATGGAAGGAGAGTGACAAACCACCCTCAGTACACCCGACCGGGATTCGAACACCGATCTCCCTTTCATCAACAATGGTGAAACTTAATCGGCCAAATTGAGTTTGATGCTGCAACTACTTGAATTACATTCTTCTGAGAATACTCTTGTTATAAGTCTTTTGAAATAATAAAAAGTTCAACAGTAGATATGACATTAAAGTGAACTTGGGAAAGATGATCAATCTATCATACTTTTGAGCGAGGCAGTTCAGGTTTTGATCCTCCTTCTTGGCCAGTTACTACTTTTTTTTTTCCTGATTGACACAAGTTTTTCTCACACTCAAACTTTCAACTTTGCTAAACTTAAGCCCTTAAGAATAGTGGGTGAAGAATAGAACCATTTTGGATGTGATTATTTGGTACAAAGAAAAATGGATCAGACACATACTTAGGAGGAACTGTCTTCTGCACGACGTCATAGAAGGAAAAGTTGAGGGAAAGAGGAGCTTAGGAAGGAGGATTCAAATATTGGATGACTTGAAGGAAAGAAGAAATTTCTAGGAGCTTAAGGAGGTGGCAGAGGACAGGGTGCATTGGTGGTCTAAGTTCACTGACAAAAAGAATGAACCTGTCGTAAGAAATAACACCTAATAATAATAATAATAATAATAATAACACCGAGAGTTTAGGTACACAATCTTAATAATCGAAAAGGTTATATTTGCCAACATTTAGAGATATGATGAAACTCTTTCTTGTGTTAAGATAAAACACACTATTTAAAAACTTTAGTATCGCTAATTCAAGTGTATCACAAATTGATACGTGATGGTTACCCACGGGATTAATCTTGATAAACAAATCAAATTTAATCAAGTTAAAAATGACAACCTGGACACAAGAATCAAACCCAGGACCTTTGTATTTGTGCGCCAATGCTCTACCACTGAGCAACCCTGATCCATCTCACATCCAAAGCCAAAGGTCTCGGGTTCGATTCCCTTGTCCAGGTTGTCAGTTTGTACTTAAGAGAACAATAGTATCATTTTTCAGATTGGGTGGAAAACAAACAAAAACGCATCTATTTACCTCATAGTTTGTACTAAATGGTCCAAAACATCTTTTGTTTTTGCACCCTCTAATATAAAATAAAACTTATCAGGAGAAATAACCTCGGTTATTTTTATTTTCAGTCTTTTCTTGGGGGCGATATCTTCTGGAAATGTCTGTAATCTCTCGTTATGAAGACCTTCACACTTTTTACTTTGGTCAATATCTCTCCATTGTAGTAATTTTAAATAGTCTGGGTCCTGAAAACAAACCATACACTCTAATAACATTATTAGTGGATGTCTAAATCTTTATTTTAAGAATTTGCACACACATATATATGTCTGGATGTGTGTGTGTGTATGTATATATATGATTAGGTATGTATGTGTGTCTGGATGTGTGTGTCAATATGGGGTAATATATACATACATACCTAATCACGTCGTTCCCTAATGGGGTATGCAAGAAACTGTGCATATAGCTAAAAAAATAACAACACCATACTTAATGCATCCTCACTAACTTTCTCCACACTTACCTATCCTTGCATACTCTCTTCGATTCAACAATATCCATACACCGAATCATACATTATCTTTTATTCTTAAAACTCTTGATGTTTAGTTTTTTCACACATTTATCTACAACAGTTAGCCACATCTTACAATGCCTACCTCTTCCTTCTTATCCACACATTCTACCTTCATATATTTGCTTCATCACACGATCCACACTCATCCTCTCAACATGCCCAAACCAACATAAGACCCTTATTTCATATAAACCTATTGGATTCACTTTCAAACCGCACTACTTCAGCATTCTTTCATTAATGACTATGTTCATACGAATTTTACCAAATACATTTCTTAGATATTTCATTCCAACCTCATTAAACTTGCAAAGTTGTTTCCAAGGGCTTATTAACCACCTATTAAATAATTTGGTTGATGTGACTAAATATAATTTAAATGGGTGTGAGAAAAGTAGTTTAAAAAAACTATCTATAGTGTGAATGAACCTCCAAGTTCTGTTGAACAATATTTCAAGTCAATATACAGTATATTGAAGCATTTACAGGAAAAGTGGATAGAAACATATAAAATGGGGCAAACACAATATGGCTTTTACAGTGAAAATAAGAACAAAGTTCACATTCAACAATGCTGCCAGTGGAAGAGGTAATGAATGGTTGCCTCTTGAAAAAAAATTTATTGTTACCGCCCAATCGCTCAACCTAGGTTTCATTCTATTGGAACTCATTAGAGGGAGTATGAATTGCACAACACAACTTCCTAAAAGAGAAAACCAAAGAACATAAAAGGGAAAAAAATGAAATTTATCAAGAATAATAGAACACTTAGATAGGAACACACAGTATAGTTTCCTCATAAAGCAAAAATATGTTTTCCTTAAAGCAATATACTATGATAAATATTTCAAGTGAATGATTGTGAAAAATATGATTACCTCATAGCAACTTAGCAACAAATCTGAGCAGAGGGATTTTTCCGCCTCACAGCTACAAGCCACGAGTACTTCCCTCAAAGGGAAGGAACCCTCACTCTCGTCGAGCGAGCCATTACGGATGTAACCATTCAAACTACAAGTACTCCATCCGTTCTGTAGTGAAGTTGCTGTCTTTCTTTCGTTTGCTTCCACATCTGGAATTAATTTTCTTTTTAACTATTCTTACCATCTTAAAAATTTAAATTATATCATAAAATTTAAAAAAATATATTTAGTGGTATATCGCATACAGTGGAATTTCGACTATTCGACTCAAGCGGGAATGACAGGTGTTTGGATAGCCGAAATGTCGGATAATACGGAAACAAGGGGAGGGCTGGAATGAAACAAATCAAAATTAAATGGAAGTGTAGAATAGATATCAAATAAGGATTAGTAATTATTTTATAGTATAAATTATGCAATAAATTACAAAGCTATTATTTTTATTCATGTAAACATAACAAATGATTTTAAATCAATTAAATGCAACTTTTATTATATACTGTAGTATGAAAAATGCAAAAGTCGCTGTTTGAAAAATTGGTGATTAAAGTTTGTTTCCCAGCTTTGCTTCTTTTCTTGCGGCAAGGTCACGCCAATATCACGTTATGTATACATACATATATATTGTACCAGCTTTCTGCTACCCCAAAAACAGTAAAAATACTGAATAAATACAGTACAACAAAAGCAGTAGTTTGGGCCATTGTGAGGTTCACAATGCAACAAAAACATCAAGTTTTTTGTCAAAACTATTTCTGTGAAATGTTTTTTTTTCAATGAGTGAGTTATTAATACAAAAAAATTACCACACAAGGGGTGAATGTGTCTAACACAAAGTTTATGGTTGATCAAATAATGGTCGAGTGAGAACATATGACAAACATATATTCACAGGCCCAGCATTTCAGGTTCCACTACCAATTCAAGAAAAAAATTAAGCTCAGACAAATATTTCAATACTAGGAAAATGACTCGTGTGTCAAATAATACGTTTTGAAACAAGGTTTAGGTTGATAAATAATAGGTGGTCACATGGTATCTGACACCTTAGTTCAGCCTGTAGCGTGTCTGTTTAGTGAGCTAAGGGCCCAGGTTTGATTCCCGGCATGGCCGAAAAATGTATAATTGGTGAAATGTGAGTTTACCCTTTTGCAGTGATTAATTAACGTCTGGGGGCTGGTCGTTGTGCCTGTCCTATTCTTAAGTTAGATTATAAGGCACATGAAGCTACGACAGGCCGGTAGTGAAAAATATATGTCTTGAATAAAAAACTGACCTAGGCCATAGGCTGGAAACAGTAATGAATGTAAAAGGTGGTCGCATGGTCTAAAGTGTCACTCTCGCAATAGACTGAACTGACAGGTGGTCAGGGTTTGTACGCTAGTCGGGTGTACTGAGGCTGGTTTTTCCTAAATGGTTTTACACACTCACTCTCCATGCAAATGAGGGTACAGTTCCTCTAAATTCAACCTTACTGAAACCTTAATACATTAGTGTAATTTAGTTCATATGCAAATAACCTGAACAGGTAGTGCGACGTGGTGCTAAAAAAAATATTAAAATAATGATAAATAAAAGGTTATACATCAAAAATACATACAAATAATATGAGTGGCATACTAAAAAAAAAGTTGATATAATAAAGACCAAGAAAGAGATGAGAGGAGCAGATAACAGCAAGTGTGTGAATGAAAGGAGAAGTATGGTGAAAGTAAAGAGGAATATGGAGGCATTTTAATAAAGTGACTCGGCCACAGGCTGGAAACAGTTCGTCTGGAATATCGTCTCCCATCAACTCATTTTTTGTTCAAACAGTATAGATATGAAACCCACCTCGATGATTCAGGTCACCATATTTGCTGTTCCAGAGCTCTACACCAAAACCTGCGCACACTGCAGAGCAAAAATACAAAATTATATCAGAATTACAGCAAATTTATTTATCTGTGGTTTTTCAGGTACTAAATGATTGCATTTAAAAATCTCTTTTAAAAGTGTGTTTCAACTTAGGAATTATTAAATACTTAATCCAGGGATGGTGAATTGTATGGCATTGGAAGGTCACATGTTACTTCACGGATTATTCATAAGGCTACAAACCTAATGTTCAGAAATTGTTTCCAAAATATGAACCTTTGTCAATCAGAGATAAATAAATTGATAAGATTGGTTAAATTTTTTTAACATTATGATTTAAAAATAAAGATTTTTTAATTTAATTAATTAAAATGTATGACGTGAGAATGTATAGTTTAACAATGAAGATACATAAATGATTAAAGAAAATGTACGAAAAGGCCGCATGGACACCTCAAAAGGCCACAGGTTTTTCATCCCTGACTTAATTTAGGGTGTGAGGTGAAGAGGGGATATTAAAGAAGTGCACCTGCATCAGTGATGGAAATGAAGGAAATATCCTTAGTGCACCAGCCGGAAGGTTAATTGTGACCTTCTGTCAACAGCAACTAAGTGCAACGCAAGTCTAATTCTTTGAGCACAGCTGCTCTTGTATTATTAATTTATTAGTGCTTTAAGCCGCCCAATTATTGTAGTATTTATTACCTGTTACCACTCCTTTAATTAGATTATTACTAAGGTAATCTCCTGGGGATTTCCAATCAAGGAAGTTAATGTGGAATGGAAGAGAACAGAAGCTATAAGGTCTGGATTATTTCAATTTTTATGATTAAAAAAACCCCGCAAAAATGCGTTGTTCCCTTCCACCCCTCCCTTAGGCATAAAAACTGCCCGCTAATGATTTCAGCCATGGAAGAAACAATAAGAGTACGTTTATATAATTCTCTTGCATACACATAAAACCTCGTTAAATAGTGTGATTCATGTTCAAGGCTAAGACTGACCTGCTTCTGCAACAAGAGTTCTTGGTATGGGTCTCCTGGCGTCAAAGAAAAACCACTCACTTGCGCTCTTCTTGACACAGTGGAAAATTTCAGGCATGTGACGCACCATTTCAAAGATGCTCATATATCCCCAATGGGTGTAGTCAAAGTGAGACCCAAACTCTTCCTGGAAATGAGAAATATTTTTTTTTTATAAATACAAATTGCAAATTTGAATTTTACATCCATTACTTTTTCCAGCCTTTGAAAGTTTTTTTATTCAAGTCATATATTTTCCACCACAGGCTGGAAACAGTTGACGATGATCATGATATTAAGTACAGCCCTTTAATTTCCTCCTAATCTGCTTCGGTGGGTAAATGGCCAAAGGTGTCACTCTCTTGATAAACTAGACTGGTGAAGATGGAAAGATTGGGGTTCGAATCCCAGTCGGGTGTATTGTGGGTGATTTTTCCTAAATCATTGTCCACTCTATCTTCAGACAAATTTGGGTACACTCCCTCAAAATTCAAATTCCTAATCCCTAACACATAAGCGTAATTAGTACATATTTGTATAGCCCGAGCAGATAATAAGACGTAGTGCTAAAAAAAACCCTGCACATTTCAGAAACAAGAACCAAACATCGGCTGTTAAAAGACAAAGAGTTCCTGCCTAATGGACTGGGACTCCGAGAACTACCCTCACCAGAGATGCCTATCTAGCAAGAGACTCATTAGCATGTGGTTAGCCACCTAATACAATGATAGGCAGAACGTCTGGCGTCCATAATGGTAAACAGTTACCCCATCCCAGAGCTTCCTTAACGCACTGCAGACGTACCCTCGGCTGTTCGAACCACCAACATTTGTCTGTCAATGACCCAGACCTCTGTGAGTATCTCAGCAACCCCTCCTCCCCCTCGCATCTTGGCTCCAGAGGTGGGAGGAGTTGGTCCCTCCATACCTAAAAGAGTCACTACGAAGGTAGTCAAAAACTCAACCTTAAGGTTTGTCAAAGTTTCCCAAGGCTTTGCCCTAAGTTGCCCAGCAGGGACCTCATGAAGGTGTCCTGACCAGATATCCTTGGCCAAACCCAAGTACGCACTGCCAACTGCTTAGTGTGTGGCGGGTGAGGTGGCCCTCACCTTCCCTCATCCCCAAATATATTGTGTGGGCCTCGAGGGTCAAATGTGGCTGTCACAAGGGATCAACACGTCCGCTCCCAATGAGCAATCTAACACACTATTCATGTGGTTAGCCAAGCAAGTGTTGTCCAGCGATCAAACAGATCTTTAAATCATAATAATAAAAGAATGATATAATTAATGGTACAATGTAGCTTCAAAGCTCTGAAACTTTAACTTGGCTTTGCAAAAATTTCAGCTTAGTTTCAAATGTATAAAAATGATAATGATGGAATATCAGCTTAGCTTCAAAAAAAATCTCGCTTCGACAATCACGAAGCTTCGCCAATAAAGATAATGACAGCTAAAATACTCAAATTATGGTCAATTATTGCCATTTTGAGCTGCTAAAAATTAATATGCATACAACAAATTCTTAAGTAATTGAATTCCAAGTTGTGATATTAACTAGATTTATCAGAATAAAACCAAATATTACAAAAAATTGTGCAATAAAACATTTTTAAAAGTAATTTTAGGCCATAAAAACATATAAATAACACTAATATTTTTTTTTTAAGTATAAAACAACTAACAAAAAATATTTGAACTTCGATTTGGCACCAAGAATATTTAATATTTTATTTGCTTCGAATTTAAAAAGTGGACTTAGCACACCCTTTACCCGACACTTTCAAAACTCGGTCAGTAGCTTGTCTGCCTACTGAGCTAAGGGCCCCAGGTTAAATTTCTGGCATGGCCGAAAAATGTATCATTTGTGAAATATGGGTTTACCCTTTCATAGTGACGAATTAACGGCCCGGGACTGTATGTTGTCCCTGTCCTAGTATTAAGTTAGATTATAGGGCATATGAAGCTACGACAGGTCCAGCAAGCCGGTAGTGGGAAATATATGGCTTGAATAAAAAAGTGACCCAGGCCACAGGCTGGAAACAGCCATAACTGTAACTTAGCACACCTCTAATGCAATGACTACATCTCTACAACATACTGGGTTGTACCATATCATATACTTACCTTGTACAATTTGGAAAAGTTATTAAATAAGATCCCTTCTGGATGTCTTGAAAGTAAGGTTCTCATAAAATCTTTCGTTCTATCATCCACATGCAAAGCATTTTCAGTGACAGGTGGATCGTCAATTTTCTTAAATGTCAATTTCTCACCCTGACAACGTTTCTGTGGTTCACCTATAAAAAAAAAATTAATTGAAAGTATGACATTTTGTGACATATTTTGTTCCAGTTAAATGTTTTAAGGATGTTCAAGCAAAGTTTTGAGTTGTTTTTAACATATTTCTTTTTTCGCTGGTAAGCTACTTTTGACTAACAAAGGGCTGATTAACTGTACCTTGAGAGTTGTGAAGATCTGCAGGGAACACTGTATTATTCCTCAAATACAGGATGTGATTGAGGTACTTCTCCAACAAACCTCTTGTACCACAGTCAAGTCCAAATTCCAACAGTGTCTGGCCATTCTTCAATAAAGTCTGCAGCTCTGTTAACTCAACGCCCTAAAAAAAATCAAATTTAGAAACTCTACTATATTTTAAAGTGTACATATATGATACCAATTGTTTGTCTCAGTCTACAAATGAGAAGTTGAAGGCGAAAATAAGGTAATTACAATTTCCATGGAGCAACATGCGGCGTTACCGTACCTGATTTGGTGGTCACATGGTCTAAGTCGTCACTCTCGTGCTAGGCTAGACCACCAATGGCGGGGAGATCGAGGTTAGAATCTCGGTCACGTGTACTGAGACAGGTTTTCCAATTTAGATCCAGGCAAATGCGGGTATAAATCCTCTAAATTCTAAATTCTTTATTCCTAACTTATTAGCGTAATTAGCACATAGGTGTATAACCTGAACAGGTAGTAAACAAAAACATGTGGTGTAAATCTACCTGGTGCCGATCCTTGACAAACTTGTACAACGAATGTTGAATCTCGTGAGGAACAAACACCTTCCTGTGTAACTTGAGCTGCAACTCTACGGATGTGATCTTCCGATGAGGATTCTCAGTGGTTGTGTTCACCCTCTGGTTCTTTATCAGGTGCTCAATGTGCTCACTCTTGTTATTCACAGATGCTTTCACCGTGATCTTACCACTCTCATCGTGGATCACCTACAGAAGGACTGAATTGATGATTGCAAGGATACAAACTAATGGCCTTTAGTATAAAGGATGTACATTAGATTATGTAAAATAAAATATAGGGGCTAGACTACAATGAAATAAAAAGCAATATTATTTTTAATGCATATAATGTTTAGCAGGATGAATCTTTATCAGCTCGCTTTTAGAGTGTATATGTAGGCCTATGTATGATTGAGCTGACAATTATTTTTTTTACTGGGGCTATTATATGCATGATTGGAGAAAGTTCAGAGCCTCTTCTACACATTAATTTTTTTACAAAATGAACATTTAGATCACCTTTAGAAAATACAAACATATTTTTGTTAGTCGGTATTGATAGCAGAAAATATAACTCAAATGGGTAGTAAGACGCGGTGCTAAAAAAAATATGATAGCATCTTACTGTGTTATTAACTTATTACATAATTTAAAAGTACCGGTAATGATAATATCTATCTAGTTAACAGCTGCAGACAACATGAAGTCCTTTATGAATACATGACAGAAAATTTAGTAATTTTTTATAGCTGTCAGATATGTTCATTTTTAATAAAATTGGAGTAGACCTGCTGTATTTCTAACCTTCGATTCATTTCCCTTCCCTGCCCACCCTCCAATCCCCCAGGGTACAATGAAGCCGTGATTGAATAAATTGTATACACAGCGAACTTGTGTAGAAAGTGGTGGTACTACTTTGTAGCTACACTACTACGCTTGGAAGTGTATATATAATTACATTACACAACGACCGGGACAAGAGACTGGTTAGCTGTCGATAGAGTGGTTGGCATATAAAACCAGATAGCCAGGGTCATGAGTCCAAGGTCTTATTTCCCCATCAATAAATACAGACACCCTAGTAAAGGAACACATATAATTTATGGAAAAGATTAATAAAAGTAACATTGCTCACAAGCCGGTGTGTAGTAATGTTTCTGCGTTTTCTATTTACCTGTATATATATATAATATTGATTTCCCAAATAAAATCCATTCAAATAAATAAAACAAATAAATCCTGACCAGGTGCCATTTTTCTGCATCTACACAAACCCTCCATCAGAACGTCATCTGAAAGCTGTGTTCGTTTCAAGTCTAAAACTATTCAAGAAAAATTTATTAAAAAAGGTTAGCTTCTCAAATGAATTTAACAAACCTGAAAATCCTGTGGTATAGAATTCAGAAGATCTAGCAGTGTCTCATATCCGAACTTGAAGTGAGGGATGTCCTTCCCTACCAACCTTTTATAATCTCTTTCGACATCTTCTAGGGTCATTTGCCGGGGCTGTGGTGATGAAATCACTACAGCTCGCAATGTTCTTGTTAACTCTTCTTTTTGAAGAGTAAGATCTGTCATATTGACCAAGTGTCTAAAGAAGATAAAAAATAGGAGAAAATTTAAGTTTTTTTATTATCATGTCTTACTACCTGTTCAGGTTATATGCATATATAATAACTTTAATAACGAGGTAGGGATGGATGAGGAAGGAAGCATCTTATAGGTAATCTACCCACATTTGCCTGGAAGGAGAGTGGGAAAACTATTTAGGGAGAACCAGTTTTGGTAGACCCAACCGGAATTCAAACCCCAATCTCGTCATCAACAGGCCAATCTAACACGAGAATGATGCCTAAGACAATACGGCCATTGAAGCGAGTAAATATTTTATAATATCAAGACAATTCCATAAATAACGTGATTTATGTGTGTTAAACCTACTATTTAAAATAGTAAGAATTAAATCCAAACATTTTATTAATTCATATGTTTACAATACTGTAACATAATAAATTGATGCAAAATTAGGGGGAAAATACAAAATCTAATATTTGTTTATACACCACTGTGTTCAATGTTGTTTATGGTAAAGTGTTGTCATTCGCCAAACGCCAACTCTCGGTGACCAAACTTCCCCGACCTCGTATTTATTTATTTTTTTAATAGAGATGTGTAGCTCGTGAACTAATAGCCTAAATTGAACTGTTCCACTAGCTAACCTTACTCGCTTCCTTGATGATGAACTTTTTTATTTTGAACTAAAAGAGTTTGAACGTAAATGATTTAACTATAACTATAGAAACATAGAGTTTAGTTTTCTGTACGTGCTAATCTCAACAGTCCTTGAATATCTGTTAGATGTGTCCTGGAATTTAATGACAACTTTTTCTCTTAATTTAAAATGTTTGTCACCAAATGCCACCATGCTCATGCCAGATATTCAAAAACTGTTGAGATTAGCACGTTCAGAAAACTAAACTCTATGTTTCTATAGAAGAAAAATTTGATTTATTTTGTTCAAAAAATGTTTATGCTATAAAAACTGCAAAATTAGCGCACTAAATTCGTGCTCACTAGCACCCAACCTTAACTGTCAGACTTAAAAAAGTATGCCATACATCCCAGTCTCATGGGTCCCATCATCATCATGTTGCGGGTAGAGTATAGGCCACGGCCTTTAAAGGGTAGCTGTGATCAAGAAACACTCATGGTAAAATGTATCATTGTGAAAAGAAGGGCTGAATCATTCAAATATTTTCAATTTGTACATCACGTACATTTCTTTTTGTATAATGTATATTATAAAATCATGTAAACAAGTAGTAAATAACCCGAACTAGTTCAGCTGAAGGAACAAAATTTGAACTATTAGTTCGTTGACGCTATACCTACCTCTAATTTGATAGTTTTGGTTTTAAATGATTAATTTTCAGAATTGATTTATAATCACTAAGCAGTAAAAAAAATATGCAAAATTGTATTTATAGATTGTATTACTTTTGTTTCTATCAGGGATAAATATAACTTTTTTAAAATTTTTATGGGAATAAAAAAGCAAATGAGAGACAAAGGTTAATTACTTTGTTAAGCAGCTGACAGAGCCACCTATGATATAATTTATGGACTATTTTTACCAATACCAAATAGTATATAGCTTTATACACAGATGGTTATATAAGTAATAACTACACAATTTATTACCGCTTTTGACATACCAAATAGTACATACTACATAGTTTAATTCACAGATGGCTCTGTTAGTAATAACCACAATCACAAGTACAATGGGCTATTTTGACTTTGACATACAGTACTTGATTTAACAGATGAAACTGTAAGTAATAAAATTATAAATTATGGACTCTTTTGACCAATACTAAACAAAACATAATATATTGATTCACGGATGGGTCTCTGAGTAAAAATAACAATAATTATAATAAAGTTTCCGAGTAATAATTAAAGCAGAGCCAAAGCCCACAGTTCTGTAACTTTTAATTATTGACGAACAATAATATCTATCAACATAATTGTATATAAATCATGAAGCATTACACGTATGCAAATAATAGCAATTATGCTCACAACATACCCTAAATAAACTTTTTAAAGCAAATTGATTGGATAAATTGATATGAAAGTAATTAATGATGTGTGCACCAACACAATCAAAAAAGTCAGCTGATCCGACATACCTATTACCATCCTATTACCTATCAAGATGTTGATATAATGTGTATGTAAGTTAATATCAGGTTGAAATGGTATGTGATAGCCGCTGTCTATTTATTTTATTATGCTAATCTTTATCACATTTATTTTTAAGGCAATCATATTATGCCACTTCATTTTATCTTTCAGAAATTGAACCAGTAAACTTTCGTGCTTTATTTTAACTAAATATATGTAAGCTTACGCAGTGCTTTACAAGAGCATCAATATTTGTGTGAGCTTTTGGTGAAATTAAAAGATTTTTGTAGAAGATAGTGGTTTTACAATCTAGATTATTTCACTAAAATATTGATAAGTTTTATGTGGGTGAACTTTAACAATACAATAGTTAATAATATGAGGTTGAGACATGTAAAGCCATTTTAAGCAATGTAAAGAGAATAGACTGCTTGATTTTAAGCAAAACATTATGATGCAATAATATCATATCACATAGGTAAGTAAATGATTAACTGTCTAATAATAGTAGAGAAACCAACTAATAATTTTATTTATATTGATATTTTCTTAACTTCTGTTTGTTGATTGTGTATATTAATGTGTTGGAGTATTATTATCAGTCATGAATATAAAATGTTAATTATAGAAAGGAAAAGAGGCGACAGAGGTGCGCAGGGGCCCCCCACAAACTATTGAAATAATAAAAAATAATCACTTTTGGCTCTATAGGTTGTCATCATATTAAAATCTTTATAAATTAACTATAGTTTGATATATCATATCAATTTTTATTTATTTATGGCAAAGAAAAAATTCAAACTTTGATTTTCAAAACTTAAACAACACTCCTAGTTTAAATACTATGGTGCACCGTGGTGTCTGTTTAACCTACTATGCATATCATTATGTAGCCATGATTTCAGGGTTAACTTTTACTGGTTTGTTAATTTATTTTTTAATCAACTTCCAGCCATTTTTGGAAATAAAATTTATAATTTAATTTTTTCTGAGTTTTCACATTATTTTGTATTCTTATCAAGACACACTAAAAACAAACGAAAAATATGTTTGGTTTTAAAGGAATCTAATGTATTATTATCTAAATAATATATTTAATGCCGAGCTTATAACAGTTAATTTTGTACCGGTTATGAAACTTTAATTTCGTAGTGTTGAAATGAAAAATATTTGTTAGTGTCAGGAGCCTCCAAAGCTCTAAATCCAACCCTGGTCAAGAGTAAATATAATAAATCTGAAGTAATATTTTGGCTACACCACATCTACTGCAGCCCTACAAATTATGCATTTAGGGTACACTACATAAATATATCACAATTCTTATGACAAGATGTTAGGTTGTTTTTTTGTCTAAATGTTCATCATAAAAATAATACAAAACTGGTATTATTTTAGGTTGGCATCTACTTCTGCAATAAGGCCCTCCTGAACTCCACAAGAGGAAATGTGGAGATACCTCAGTCATGGGACATCTGTGAAATTAAGAGACGCGCTATTTACGCCTTCATGAATATAAGTGGTAACAGACTTTGTGAAACAGAGGGCATAGGCTTAAATAATTAATTGAGGCAATGTTTAAACTTTCAAAGGTTGTTTGGTTGGTTTATAATGACCAGCACACTAGAGTTCTTCCATTTTCCTTCTTGCACCCAAGTAGCGATGGGTTAAATCATTGTTCTTTAGATGTCCTTTGACCTAGAGATGCCTGATGGGGCTAAATTGTCGTCTTTAAAAAGTAATGGTTCAACACCTTAGATGAGTTAGTAGTGTTGACTACTAAGCTAAAGGTTCCAAGTTTGATTTCTGGCATAACAGAAAAAATTATAATAATTGGTGAACTTTGTTTCTCCTGGCACGCTGATTAATTAACTGCCAAGGGCTGGGTGTTTTGTCTACTATGAATTTAAATTAGATAAATTATTTGCTGATATATAATCATTCGGTTCAGAAAGTGCACATTAACTACCTCAAGTAAAGAAAAAAAAATTGATGTTTGTCAAAATGAATAGTCAATATGAGCGACCATCATAAGTTTGAATGTAATGGTTATTGTTAAAAACTGGAGAGCTATTTGTTTTGGTAAATTTTCATCTATAATTTTCTCCTCATAGCTTTATGATGACACCGATGACCACTCAGAGCACCCTACCATACGAGCTGATTCTCAAAATATTTCTTTGTCTTTCAATCGAGGATCTCCTAAGAGCGCAGCGGGTTTGTCATCGGTGGCAACAAGTGTTCCAAGATGATCCGCTCTGGAAAAGTGTTTGTTTCGAGCCACCCCCGCAAATGGACATACCTTCGATTTGCTACATTTTAAAACAATTGCCCAAACTAAGGAATTTTACTCTCCAAAAGACGGTAAGTTTTTATTCTTCTTTTGGCAATCCAGACCTGGAAATTCTTATCGATACCCTTGTAAAATACTGCCCAGAGTTGAGGAGTTTGAAGTTCCACGATTCACAAAGGATGAGGCCTTTACATGTTAGTGCCATTCGTAAAAACTTTGTTCATTTAAGAAATGTCCACATCTGTGTTGATGATATAGTTACAGAAGATGTTGACTCGCTGAACATTCGTAAACTGAGCTCGTTCCATAATTTAAACAGCATATCCTTAATGTGTTCGATGTGGCCAAAAGATCGATCCTGTTTCCAGCCCATTGCTGAGGGATGTCATGCGTTGAAACATTTTAGTGTCGGTTACATCAGTTCTGTGAGTTTGGAGTATCTTTTGGAAAGGAAAAAAGATCAACTGATATCGTTAACATTTGGATGCTATGATATGAAATCTAGCACGATCGAAATGCTTGGAAAATGTACCGCCTTACAAAACTTGAATATGGACATGTTCTTTTCAAATGACGATTTCAGTCTAAAACCTATTAGAAAATTAACTAAACTTAAAATGCTCGCACTTAAAAATTTTGAAGACCCTGGAAGAGAAATATTTAACATGTTTGATGGCGAAGGTTTCCCCCATCTCCAAAGTCTTCACATATTTTTTTATTCATTAAATAGTAATGATAGTTTTGATACTCTTTTTGAAAAGTGTCCGAATGTAACATATTTGTTCCTTGAAACATACAGTAGCGACGCGTTACCTAGGCAGTTTCAAAACATTCACAGACTAACAAATTTGCAATCCCTCCAGTTACAAGGTTTTAGCAACTTTTCAGACGAAGCGATGAATGTGAGTGTTTCAAAATGTCGTCGACTAAGTTATTTCCACTTGTCTGGCTGTGATCGCTTGACGAACAAAAGTTTGGAGTATTTAGTGAAATGTGTGTACCTGAAGGAAGTTGTACTAGAGGGCTGCTCACAGTTGACCGGGTCCAACTTTCATTTAATACATGACAAACTCAAACGCTTAACTCGTATATCACTACTTTTATGTAATACTATGTGCAAGGAGAGTTTACAGGAGTTAAGAAAACAAATGCCTCACCTCACAGTGACATCTACTGGTATGTTTGTGAAGTAACCGGCTTTTATTCATGGTCAATTATTGCCAAAAACAACAAAACACGCAATCATAATCTTGAATTATTTAGATGATTTTAGACAAGAGAACTTGATGGTGTACGTATTTGTGACCTGTCGACATGTTTATAACGTATTTGTTCCTGATCTGAAAATAGGTAACCTAGTAGAGAACAACTTTACACATTCATTCCATTGTTGTGGGTCTAATTTAAAAACAATACTTTTTTTCAAAATATATTTAAATAATTTACAATCGACTGATTGTATTATTTTCACAGGCTTTAATGTGTACACTTAGGTTACCCTGAAAGGTAACAAACTTACTGTGCTTGATTCCACTATGATGTAGCTTACAAGCAGGGTGCGGATTTTGATGAAAGGACATTAAAAAAAAATTGTCACATAAGTCATAAGTACAAAAAAACTCTGTATATTTTATAGGTCATTATTTTGTCATTTTGGAATCTAAGATCATATTTTCTTGGTTTGCATAATTTTTTAGGCATTTTTGAGTCTTTTTAAGCAATCCATGTTGAATAAGTTTTTTTTTTAATAGTATCAATATTTTATAAATTTATAAATACTCAAAGATAATTTTTTTCACCCCACGATTGTCTTAATGAAAAGATAATGCAGGCAATGAACTTTATATCCTCTTTGCCTGTCTGGTTGTAAAATACACATTCTTGTTGGTAACTAGACTGTAGAGGGTTGCGTTGGGAAGGGGTAGATTTTACTTCTGAAGCAAATATTTGTAAATATTATATTCAGGAGGATGTGAGAGTTTAGTTGAAAAGGCATTTCATTGAAGTCTTAATTATTTTTAGTGATCATCAATAAATACTTTAAAATTGATTTTACAACAATGGAAAATGTTGAGTAAGATCTTTAAAAAAATATTTATTTTAAAACAAAAATGTGTTAATTGAAAAACTACAAATTGACTTGATCACACTCAAACAAAAATATGTGCTTACATTATAACTCTTGGAGGAACAAAGTGAAACTAATGTATTATCATCGATGATTATTTGTATTTACAAACAAGAAAATGAAGTACCTATATTCATTTTAAAATTATTTATTTTATAAAAAATGCGTTTAGTTGGTTGGAATTATCTCTGTCAGGTCCTTAATTATTTTACTCCAATGTAAAATCGATTCTTTTGTTATAAATAGTTTTATTTTTGTAACATTAGAGCTTCTATTTTATAAGTTAAAAAAAAAGTTTTTGAAAGAATCCAGTTATTCTAATTCACAAGTAAAGTACTGGATTGAACATTTCTTTTATGTAGCCAACTTTATTTACTTTACTAAACCCCAATTTTATTACAAATGTACAATACATATCTGATGGCTAGAAAAAGTTACTAGATTTACTTTCATGTATTCAGACGTCACGTCATGTGATCTGCAATTTTTGATATACTATCAATGCCTATAAAATAGCAATGATAATATCATAAAATGTTATCAATATTGGCGGTAAAAAAATGTACATATTTTATTAAGAGTGTTCCAAATGTTCATATATAAGAAAATCAATATATACAATGTGTGAGCATTTAATCATGTTCTAGAATTGTAATTTATTATATTCAGACGAGGTGATTATTATTATTATTAATATTTTTATTTTACTATCATCATCATCATCATCAACAAAGTCAACCTCTGTGGTCTTGGAGTAAAGTGCTTGCCTCAGGACTTTGATGTTTGTGGATTCAAACCCAGCCAAGGTCGACGGATTTTACTGGAGAGATAAAAATCCATAGCACAATTTCCCATGTCTATTGTGGCATGTAAAAGAATCCTGGAGTGCATGTGAAAAATACCTTTCCAATAAAATTTGTAGGCTCTTTTGCTCTCGCTCATAGACATTCTTGTGTGCTGATATAATCAGTTGGTTTAGAAAGTGAATTTTAAATATCTCATATTAAAAATAGAAAATTAAAACTAACCGGCAACAAAATAAAATACATTAAGTCCAAAAGGATCCCTCTTTGTTAAGAATGCATAATTTGGAATAAGTCAAATGAAACAAGTGGCTCACAATAAAATATGTCTTCTTTGTTATTTATTAGAGTCTTATCTCTCTCTCACACACACACACACACACACTACAGTAATATTTTAAGATAAGCTTGACACATCATCTTTAGCACCAAGTGAGATAAGACACCACTCATTGTTGTGAGGCACGGCACATAAGCTCATTGTTCTTGAGCCACATTGGTTTATAGATTTCACTGTCTTGTGTCATGGAGGGTTGACAGGATGAGAAGAGCTGGTTTAAATTCTACCTGTGATATGTTTGCCCCCACTCAGCCTCCATTTGACCATACATACGCTCTGCACTACATATATCATATTAGAATGTATTTTCATCGGTGCCTGGCACAATTAATGTTCTATAAACTGATGAGAACAATTCACAGATACATTTTCAACAAACTATGCTTATACCAATAACACTCCGCGAGATAGATCAATTTGCTGTGTTTTATTCTCACAAGTAATGGGTTTAGAGGTGGGGAGGGGGCTTGAAACATGCGAAACAATACCTTTCCTTTTATGACATATTGATGTGAAAACATTTCTTCCTAAGGATGTGTTCAATCCAATTTTCTTTGTACCAAAGAATCACATCCAAAATGATTCTATTTTCACCCACTCTTCTTAGGACCTCATTTATCTGTCCACCTGATCTTCTCAAGTCTTCTCCAGCACCACATTTCAAAACTCTACAAGTATTTCTTTTCCAGCTTCATAAGTTTCTGATCAATACAGCATGATGCTCCAAATGTAGCATTTCATCAGTTTCTTCTTAAGTTCCAAACTCAACCTGCTGGTCAGCAGTAACTTATTCTTGTTGAAAGCTTTCTTGGCTGTGGCGATCCTCAGCCTGATTCCCTTGGTGCAGTAGGCATCCTTCATCAGCAAACTTCCCAGGTACACGCTTTCCAACTCCTGGGTTCGAATGTTACTCTGGGTTTCGAAGTCAAAGGGAAGGAGATTTGATTTTGGACTTAAACTTTGACATTTCAAAGCTTTGTACACCCTTATTTATAATATTTTTAGTATAAATATGCTTTTATTTAATACCAATCAATACTGAAATACCAACACAAGTAGTCAATTGTTTCATCAATTTTAGAAGCAATATCTTAGAAAATCAAATTTTTATTCACACATTTTCTTACAACATTACAACTCTAGACAATATGTTCAGTAAAAAAAGTGTTTATAAATATCTTGTATTAGAAACATAATGTTATATTTGATACATTATGTCATCTAATTTGAGAAGGGTGGTGAATAACTGACACTTCAGTTGTCTGCATCATTCCCGAAAAAAACAAAACACTTTAATATCAATCTTGATGTACAGTATATATATATATATATTTACTGTATGACTTTCACCGTTTTGATGTTCATGATGGGCTTCATATGCTTTGTTTGTACGTTGAAGGTAGTAAGAAAGTTAGAAATCCAGTGACTGCAACAAATACATAATGTGAATGTATTACGGTACGATTTAATGAACATGCACAAATTTCATGTTCCAAGTTATTTGAAATTAACATTCTATGTTTTAAATGCATCAATTAAAACTTTATTATATTATTTTTGTTAAATGTAAGGATGTGTATTTTGAATACAGTTTATTAAAATCATAACAATGTATTTGTCATTGTTGAATAAATGAACCGGTTTATTTTAATAACAGTATGTGTGTAGAAATATTATTTTTGCTCAGCAAATTTCCTACTTTGCCTGTAATAAAATAATGTGTGCGTGCGTGCGTTAAACAGCAAATAGGCCCAATATAAATTATTTGCAAACAAGACCTTACTGTCTCAATTTTGGACTGGAACCAAATTTGACTCAATTTTGGACATTTTTTGGTTGTACACCTGAAAAGTCAGGATTTTGAAATGCTAATTGTGTAACAATTTTGACAAACTATAACTTTAAAGATTTTCATTTTAAGGGCCATAGCTCCTGAGGAAAAAACTAAACATGTACCTTTTCCAAGAAAAAGAAACAATAACTGTTTAGCAGCAAAATTATATGCATGTGTGATGGTGATGGACAGTTCAATTTTCATAGAAGATATATTTTAGAAAATACAAACATTTAACTATATTATTAGTGTTATTTTATACGTACTGGTAATATCTATTAAAACTGACACATGTAGAACACATGACTTGATGTATGAATACGTGAAAGTAGATTTAGTAATACTTCTAGCTTTCAGATAAGGCCCTTCATATGAAAATTGAACTGTAAATTTGTACATAATATATTACCCACCTAAAGCCGTTCCAGCAAATACAAAGAAGATTGAATCGCAGCTTAGTTCTAGAAGTGCTGCCAACAAGATACTGCCGCAAATCGTGCCAATTCGACCAACCATGAGAGTCAAACTCACTGCCATTGCCCTGCAATCAATAAAGGTTAGTTTAGTTCAGAACCATGCTCTAGGGATATTTTAAAAAACACTTGATTTTTGCTGGATAATAGTTCTTTAAACTAGGTTCTAAGCCGGTCTATGACATGTTAATAATATTATGGCAATACTACCTAATTTAACCAAACCTAACCAATTGCTATGCTCTGTTATCATGATACATCAATAAATTATAAAGCTAGAAACATGTTCTAGTGAATTAAAACATTTAAGTTGCTCCTACTGTAAAGATATACATATAAACTCTGTTAGATTTATTAAATAAAACAAGACATTAATTGGGATGTGGAAAGGCAATGATATCTTCTGACATAATTTTGTTTTTATGTTAGCAAGTATGTTAGTGTATTTATACATTTAAATGCCTTTAAAATGCCGATTGTATTTTGATACATATTAAGTATATACTAAAATAACATAAGAATTTTATTATGTACCTACTTGTGTTGAGGCTTTATTTAATATTATTGTTATCCGCTTCGGTAGCCACAATGGTTTATGGCGCAACTCTCGCAATAGAATAGACCGCTGTTGATGGGGAAATCATGGTTCAATCCCGGTTGGGTGAACTGAGTGTGGTTTTCCCTAAATGGTTCTCCACACTCTTCCCACACAAATGTGGGTACACTTCCTCTAAATTCAACCTTCCTCATACCTACCCCATTAGCCTAATTGGTATATACGTGTATAGTCCGAATGGGTATTAAGACTCTGTGCAAAGTATATATACATATAGTTGCTGGCAGTGGCATCTTTTATTTATTTTTAATTTAACCTGCCGAATAAAATTTTCTCAACACACTAAATTTACATAATTTACATAATATCTTTTAGAAAATACAAACATTAATTTTAATACGCGGATGACGTTCATAGTTTTACCGTTAGTAATGGATGTTTTAATAAAGTTTTAATATGTGGGGAGAGGTAAAATAATATTGGTTACACATATTATCGTTATAACGTGTAGCGATGTTTTTACACTCTTTAGAAACATATAGTCTTACATATACCGCCAGAGATAACTTCATATTTAATCTAATGGTAAGTAAAAATTAATTTTAGAAAAAGTAACTTTATTGTAATTTTGAGGTATTTAAAACTGTGCATAACTATAAATTAACAGCATTAAAGGTGGAATGAAAGGTAATGGAGTTGAGGCCAATATTTTTCCATTTATTATTTTTTGTGGGGGGCGGGGGCGTGAAGGAGAAGTACAATATTACTTCAGCAGATACATTTAGTTTAATTTTCTAAACATAATAACCTTCACAGCTCTTGAATAGTTGTGGGTATCCTATAATTTGGTAACATTATCTCTTCATTTAAAAGTTTCTCAACAAACCATTATGTCCATGACAGATATTCAAGAACTGTTAATATTTAGAAAATTAAATTAAACATATCAACCTATTTATTTTTGCCAAAAAGTGTTTTTTTTATACAAAAACTACAACAATACTTGTGCCCTTCCAACCAACCTTTACACATTAAAATAATTAAGGTTTGGATTAAATTTGGGGAAAAAAATAAATCAATATTACAAATGTTATGTCCTCTTAATCTACAAATTGAACTTATGTTCTCAATTTCAAAGTGTTTAGTTTTTACTTTTTTCTTCACAATCATTCTAGCTGGTGGCTATGATTGTTTATTTCAATATTTGCCATGTACCTAAGATGCGTGGGAAATATGTCGATAACGATGCTGTTGAGGGCCCCCACAGTGGCGAAGATGAAAGAGTTGTACATGGAGGCGAGTGTGATGGCCCAAATAGGTGTGACCACAAAATATAGCCCAATCGCACCAGATGTGGCCACCAATACACACATATCTGGACAAAGGAACATATTTTTACTAAGTCTGATGATGGATGCACTTCTTAGAAATGGAGATTACAATAAATTGGTTCTAGTGGAATACAATATTATTAGTACACCCTACGCTGGCCGCATGGTCTAACTCGCTACTCTCGTGTTGGACTAGACTATCGATGATGGGGAGATTGAGGTTCGAATGTCGGTCGGATGTACTGAGGGAAGATTTTTCCAAAATGTGTTTTCCACTCTCCCACCACCCAAATGCGGGTACACGCCCTCTAAATGTAACCTTCATAATCCCTCAAACTATTAGCATAATTAGTACATAAGTGTACAACCCGAACAGGAAGTAAGACGCTGTGCTAAGAAAAACTAAGCTATTTTTGGTGATAAAACAAATGAAAGAATAGAATTAGTTGTAAGACTTGTCCGAAGGAAGCTATTACTATTATTTTTACTATTTAAATAAATTTTGTATAAGCTAGTCGAAAGAAGAAAAAATGTGTTTGGTAAAGTCGAATGTTCATTTAAATTAAGTGGTAACTATTTAATATAGAATGCATAGCACTCTTGTAAAGATATTCAACAATTGTTGATATCAGTGGCGTATTCTGATAAATTTAACAGGTATGCTGTTCTATAGTATTCGCAAGAAAAGTTTGGTGATCCATCCTCACGAAAAATATGAAATATTGGCAATTTAGAGGTTATTTTTCATGTCCAACAGAGTGAAAATAAAGAGGTGGGGTCAAGATTATCTACCCCCTCTCCCACCAACATGCCAGATTTCCTCCTCCCTTCACCCCATGACTTCGTTTAATTTATAAGCCATAAACAACTTTTTTCTAACTGTAATTAAATTGTCTGTAAGGATTCTTACCTTTTCTGCTAGATGGTGCACCTGTCTTAGAAGAGTGTCTGTTAATATCACTACACTAGAATATAGGCTACAAAGATCAACATAATAAAACTGTCACTATCAAAGAAAATCACTTATATTCACACAAATTATAGTTTTTTGTCCAATTTTATTTGAAAGTGAAGTCCAATCTACGAGATTTCATTATAAAGTGGTCAATTACTTTGTTTTTGAAGGGAGTATTCTTTCTTAAATGTTTAAGAAGCTCTTTTTCAATTGAAATCATTGATAGTCCAGTTAATCTTTCCTCGCCTTGTTTTGATCTACAGAAAGTTTTTATTCTTTTCAAAGCAGAAAAGGTTCGCTCTACAGTTGCGGTGGTGGACGGAATTGTCCATATTAGGGTAGCCAATTTATACACTTCTGGCATTACTGAGTCTAAATCATTTTGTCTCATGTATGGAACAATTTTCATTGCAGACATATTTTGAAATTCTTTCGAACTATACAAGACGGTAAGCTCATTCTTAAGCCGTATGTAGTCGAAGATAGGACCATATATATCTTTCAATTTGTTAAAATGCTCCTCGGGAAATGTATTTTTATTAGTAAAAGTGTTATATTTAGTATGATCCAAAAGAGAAATGAAATACAGATCATGAAATGATGAAAACCTATCAGTAATTTGTATCAAAAGATGATCACAAATTTCATTAAATAGCCGCTTGAAGCGTTGGTTAGGCTCATCATTTAAATGCTGTCTCTTTTTTTGCTGATCTGGTTGAAATTCAGGGGATGATTTCTCCCACAACTTTTTAAATCCACTGTCCCTAAAGTCTTGAATCAGGATTTTAACTTCTGAAATTTTCTCAAAACAATATGAAATATCCATACTTTTGGATTGCAAAATATTATATAATATATCAGTGTGACAAAATATAATAGAGAAAATATCAAGTAAGAAACCTGTTTCAAAACTATTTAAAAATGACAAAAATCCTTGGGATTGAACAATTGTGTCACTGTCCCAGTCTCCTGGATTTTCTAAAATGTTTTCAAAAAAACTTAACAAACATGTTTTGAACTCATGCACAGTGTTTACAAGTCGCGATGAAAAATTCCAACGAGTAGGTGCTACTTTTGGCAATTTTTTAGCAACAAACTTTGTTAGGGCTTCATTTCGTTTTGTTGACTTTGAAAAAAAAGCTGCTAGACCAGAGAGAGATTGGAAAAAGATGCGACACTGAGCAATACACGACACAGATTGCTGAAGCACTAGGTTAAGAACGTGACTGTAACAATGAACAAATAACGCTCGTGGATAATGTTCGCGTACTTTCTTTTGCAATCCACCAATATTTCCTGACATCACAGCTGCACCATCGTAAGTTTGAGCAACTAACTTTTCTCCAAAATTAAAAGATTTAGCTACTTGAAGGACATGTTCACACAAAGCTACAGCTGATCTGTCTTTACTCACGTCAGCAAAGTGCAGAAAGCGTTCTTGCACATTACCACTTTCATCTACATAGTGAACAACTGATGATAGTTGTGATTTGTTGCTGACATCCGTTGTTTCATCCAACAATATCGCCACAAACTGTGTTTTAGACACTTCTTCAAGGATTGCGTCACTCAATACACTATTAATAGATTGAATCAAATCGTTTTGAATTTGAGGGGACGTACCTCTAAATACAGTTGAACTATTTAAATGGTCTGCAAGTAAAGAGTCATATTCACTAACATAATCTAAAAGTTCCCTATAATTTCCTTTGTTTAAAGAATCTTCTGATTCATCGTGACCACGAAATGGTAGCTCTTGTTTAGCTAAAAAGCACACGGCATCAATGAGTCGCTCGAGTATCTGTCTGTTTTTCCGAACTTTTTCATTATGTTGAGACACGTTAATCTTTAATTGTTCGTTCAACTGTAAATCAATACGTGTCCTACCAAAAGCTTTTTGCTGAAGGTGAGCACTAATATGGTTCTTTGACCGTTCATGTTTTAGGACAGATTTTGTTAAAACATTTAAGTTCCCAAAACCCTTCTTTGTCCACACAGTACACTCGTTAGAAAAAAGCAAACAGGACCAACAAAATAACTTATTAAATTTAGAACTGCCCGCCAACCACTTTGTTTTATCATAGTTTGAAATATTAAAATGTCTAACATATTCACACTTTTTGTCTTTATGTTCTGTTACGAGTAGTGGCAGAGATGGACATGGCCTACCTTTATTAAAAATAAAAAGTTTTTCACTATAAGATCTACTACTAAATGAGTGATTTAATAAATCCTCCACTGGACAGTTTAGCACTTCTTCATTCATAATGCAATAATATCAATATACAAGTTTCCTCAAAATATAACTAATTGTTTATATACAGTACACCGATATTAAATCACAAAAGCCTAGACAACATTCTAGGATAAAATAAATAAACTAAAAGCGCGACCTAAATTCCAAAACGACCTACTACACGCCCGAGAACTACGAGCACTAAATACTTCAGTTCAAAATAAAAGAATCCCTCCACTACTCTCAACTGCTGGGCGGGTGAAAATCATGTTGCCAAATACATGTAGATAAATTATTCTATAGTGCAAAGGTATTGCACCGCAATTATTTAAGAAAACTTTATTTTAATGCTTGGTACAAGTAGTATCTTTTATTTTTACAAATACATGGATTAATTTAATATAATTTTACTTTAATTATGTTAGGCTATAATAATTAATCATAATAATAATTGATAGCTAGATTTATTTTTCAACATTTGGCACAAGTGCCTCCTTGCTTGCTGTTCGAGAATAGCAAGCCTTTAGTGGTAAAATTGTCGGTTTATTGTCCTATGTTTGGGGTTTGAGGAGAGGAGGGGTGGCTGTCACATAGACATTGGACAAGGTCATTAAGACCTCTCTTTCTTGAAGTGAAAGTGAAGTGAAGTGAAACAAATATAGATTTTCTAAGTATACATCTTTTGCAAATAATTATGGGTATGCGGCGCAGGACTAGCATACCCAAAGAATACGCCACTGGTTGATATCACCATGTGAAGAAAATTAAACTATACGTTTCTACTGGGGAAATATTTTATTTCATTTTGGCAACAAAAAAAAGTTATGTTATATATATTTCAAAAATACTGCCTTCAGCTCGCGCTCTCTACACTCCCACCTTAATATTAATGTTCCTCTGAAAGAAAGTATTTTGAATATGAATCTAAGTATTTAATGGGTCATATCGGATTGGTCTCCATTTATGTTATATATAAGTAGTAATTAATGAGGGGAAAATGAATAATAATGTTGTCATGTCCCTAATCCCCTCACATTTGGAAAGTCAGGTACATCCATAAATCTGAGTGTACCTATAAAAAAAAATTAGCACCGCGCCTTACTACTGTTCGTTCGGGTTTCACGCTCATGTAGTAATAATGCTAATAATTTTAGGGATTAGGAAGGCTATATTTAGAGGAAGTGTACCCACATTTATGTGGAGGGAGAGTGGGAAACAATGTTGGAAAAAACCTTGGTTCACCCAATCGAGATTCAAACCTTGATCTCCCCGTCATCAGTAGTCTCATCTACTTTTAGAGTAGTGCCTTAGACCATGCGGCCACCGAAGCGGGTGTATGTGTACTAATTACACTAAAGAGTTAGAGACAAGAAAGGTTGAATTTAGAGGAAGTTTATCCGTATTTGCTTGGAGGGAGAGTGGAAAATCATTTTGGGAGAACCATTTTGGAAATACCACCCTCAATACACCCGGCCAAGATTCGAACCTCAGTTCGGGTCGGCAGTCTGGTCTACTGTGAGAGTAGTGCCTCAGACCGTGTAGCCACCGAAGTGGCTAGTGTACATATTGAAGCCATTGGGGACCTGAAAAAGAGTACTCACACATAGTATTCTTCTTGCCGAGTTTGTTGATCACAAATCCCATGGGGATGAAAATCACCCCCGCGATTACTCCAAAGATCATAGGGTTGATAAATGTTTGTGAAGTGATTTGTATCACGCACGAAGGCTCTTCTAGAAGATCCGAATAGATCACCTCCAACAATGAAGGCAATATTGGTGCTGTCATGTTGGCAGAGGAACTGCCGATGGCCTCGCACAGTCTTGACGGACCTTCCGGATGCAGGTTATAGTACACGCCCAAGTTGTTGAACATGTCAGGGATCCACAGGGAGAGACTGTTTGAGCTGAAACATTTCCATTTCATTATTGTTGAATGAAAGAATAAATTGTACAATACAGTCTTTCTCATAAATCATGGGGAACTCACCAGGCGTAAACAGAGAACATAAAGAGGCACGCTATTGTCGTGTTCCGGAGATGAGGAGGTACAAACAGAGGGGCTGTTTGTCGCCAAATGCTCTTCATCACGTCTAGTGCAGAATTCTTTTTCCCCAACCCTAGCGGAGAGGGCAACTCTGACACAGAGCCGTCGATTGTAACAGACAATACCTGAAAGCCAACACACATCTATTTCTTCTGATATGAGTTGATTGAGAACGCTTTAGTGTCCATAGTTTGTCTATTAGGGGACACGAGCTAATTGCAGTGTTTTGCAGTTTTTGTATCAAAACTTTTTTTTTTGCCCAAAATAAACAAAATATCTTCAGTAAAAACATAGACTTAAATTTCTTCCCGTGGTGATATCAACATTTGTTGAATATCAGTCATAAGCGTAGCAGCATTTGATGAGAAATCTTTAAATGAAGAGAAAATCCTTCGACAGATATTCAAGAACTATTGATATCATCACGTGAAGAAAATTAAACTCTTTCTTTCCACTGTAGAATTATTAGATTTCTACTGTCCAAAAAAAAAATTAAATAAAAATTGCAAAAATACTGCTTTAACTTGCCTTATTTTCACTTCCTCCTTAATAGATCTACTCTGAGGTAACAGGATGAGGATTGTGTAGGTCAAACCATGTATCCTGAGAGAATGGAAACTTGCATCATGAAAAGGAAATCACTTGATATACCCGCGTCCTGGGTCCGTATTGAAAAGCTTGCAGCTAGTATCTAGTGCTATCATTGGTCCCGCTTGAAAAGTATCAGCCTGTGCCCAGTTATCTCAAGATGTTGTGCCCTAAAGAGAGAATGTTACCGGATATAGCTCTAATGACTTTCCTGTGTGCTTATCATCCTGTGTCCAGTTAGCTCAAGATGTTGTGCCCTAAAGAGAGAATGTTTACCGGATATAGCTCTAATGACTTTCCTGTGTGCTTATCATCCTGTGCCCAGTTAGCTCAAGATGTTGTGCCCTAAAGAGATAATGTTACCGGATATAGCTCTAATGACTTTCCTGTGTGCTTATCATCCTGTGCCCAGTTAGCTTAAGATGTGCCCTAAAGAGAGAATGTTACCGGATATAGCTCTGATGACTTTCTGGTGTTCTTATCATCCTGTGCCCAGTTAGCTCAAGTATGTTGTGCCCTAAAGAGAGAATGTTACCGGATATAGCTCTAATGACTTTCCTGTGTGCTTATCATCCTGTGCCCAGTTATCTCAGGATGTTGTGCCCTAAAGAGAGAATGTTACCGGATATGACTCTGGCGGTTCTCCGGAGTTGTCGGCATAGATACGTCGGAGGATGTCCAAGGCCTCCTGTGACCTCCCCGTGGCCAACAGGTACTTGGGGCTCTCCGGGAGGACTCGGCCCATGTAGAGGACCGTTATCAGTCCTGGGAGCGCTGTAACGATCACAAATAGCCGCCAGGAACGGTAGGTGATCCAGGGGAGTTCCCAAGCCCACGTCTGCGGGATGATGAGCCACGCCAAGCCTTGAGCAACAAGAGTTGCTCCGTTGATGATCTTGTAATGTTCACTTTACATACAAGCGTATAGTATTGAAATACACTGTCGCCATGTTCGGGTGACACTGTTTTAATACTGTATTTAACAAAGGAGAGTTTTTTTTATTTGGGGCTTTATCATTTTTGAGGTTAATAATAAGACGTACATGTGATTAATTAATTTAATTCACTATCCTTATGAATCTGAACAATTTTGTATGTGCGATTAGATACCTCCCATGCCGTTGATTTCCTTTATAGGGAGCTGTTTTGACTCAAACATGTTTGGATCATGATTGAGCCCGGCGCAGAAGTTTTAAGGTCCCGATTAGTGTGGGATGGAAAGGGACGTGCGGAAAAAGCGATTTTTTATTTTATTTTTGCAGTTTTTTATGACAAAACTTTTTTTTTGGCCAAAATAAATAAAATATTGCTCCAGTAGAAACATAAGAGTTTAATTTTCTTCACATGGTGAGCTCAAAAGGTCTTGAATATCTTTCAAGGCTGTTCTGTAATTTAATAACACCTTTTTCTCATTTAAAAAGTTTGTTTGATAATGCCACCATGCTTATGACAGATATTCAGGAACTGTTGATATCATCATGTGAAGAAAATTAAACTCTATGTTTCTACTGGAGCAATATTTGATTTATTTTGGCAAAAAATTATGTTTTGCCATAAAAACTGAAAAAAAACCTTGCTTTTTCTTGCGTCCCCTGCCATCCCACCTTAAGGCTAAGTAATTTTGATGAAAATATGTATTCTTATGTTGGACTAACACACGGAAAGCTCAGCAAGTAAAGTGATGAACCTCCTTAAATGGACTTTAAATACATTATTGACATGTTTGCTGCAAAGAAAGTAAGAGAACTTTGTATATAATGAGAGTTGTTTTTATTAATTATTTTAAGTAGGCTACTTCCTTTTACTTTGTTATTACTACATTTGTGTAAAATCAAACAGTTGCTTGCTATTTATCCTAGTAACAGGGAATTTTAGAGTATCTGAATACAATTCTGAGCTAATTATATAAGATTCAAAAGCCAATTCTCGCAACAACAAAAAGTTTATGAAAAATTAACAAAAAATAAAATGTATTTGTGGCTAAACCCTTTGAAAAGAAACATTATATTTTTCACAAGTTTATTGAACAGAACAGAATTTTAAAAAAATCTGTTGAAGGAATAAGAGAAAATATACATTTTATCATTTTTATCTCTATTAACTTGGATCTATTTTAGCACCACGTCTTACTACCTGTTCGCGTTATACGCTTATGTACTAATTACGCTAATGGTTTTAGGGAAAAGTAAGGTTTATTAAGAGGAAGTGTACCCGCATTTGTGTGGAGGGAGCTAGGAAAAAAGACCTCAATACACCCGACCGAGATTTAAACCTCGATCTCCCTGTCATCGACGGTCTAGTCTACTGCAAGAGTAACGCATTAGACCACGTGGCCATTGAAGCGGGAAACTTGGATATCGATGATTAAAAGTTGTTAATAACAAATTGCAGTCAAGTAGCAAGAGCAGATTTTTTTTTCATAAAAATCTACCAAAAACCCAGTAAATATTGCGGAGTGATAGAGGGTGGTTCCCATGCCTCGTAACAATGTGTATTTAAACCCCAAACAACAATGGCTCACCTGGGAGAATGGTCGCTCCGAGCATGATGGAAATGTTGAGGAAGATTATCGCTCTAGTTCTTGTAGAAGAGGAGTGGAACTCACCCAGGTAGGCGAAGAGCACGTTGGAATTGGGGCAGATTCTGAAAAACCACCAACACAATCTTGATAGGAAGGGCCTTCCTCATCTGGCAGATAGAAAAGTTAATAGTCTACTTTCACGTATTCATACGTCAATTCATATGATCTGCAACTGTCACTTTTGATAGATATTATCAATACCTATAGAATAACACAAATAACATAGTAAAATGTTATCAATGTTGATAGCAATAAAAGTTTGACCCGTTTTGGTGCTCAAATGGTCTGATCCACGGCGCCATTCTCGCAATATACTACACCAGTGATATTCAACCTTCTTTTGTTTGCGTACTCCCAGATATAATTTCTCTTCCACTTTGTACCTCAAAATTGTTAGTGCATAGTGTAATTTATGCATATCTTATAATTTACATCTAATCTAATGTATCGTACAGGATAAGGCCGAAACAATGAAATGATTAGTAACTTTAAAAGAAATATTCACTAGCTAAATAAAAGCAAACTCCATACTACACTTTTTACCTTTTGTGATATAATGTCACTCAGGTGAGCTCCCCCGGACGTCAGACAAAACTCAGCACGTTGACCATCACTTTCCTCAACATAAATCGTATAGTTGTTTCCGCCCTACCCTGTATAATAAGTTTGAAATGAGAATCATACTTGTGCATGTTTTTTAAAATCTTATCAACCCCCTACTTGGAGCGCTTTGAAAGGTGGGGCTGGAGAAGACTTGAGAGGACCAGGTGGACATACAAATGAAGTCCTTAGAATAGTAGGTGAGAAGAGAACCATTTTGGATGTAATTCTTCGGTGTAAAGAAAACTGGATCAGACACATCTTTAGGAAGAACTGTCTTCTGCACGACGTAATAGAAGGAAAGGTTGAGGGAAAGATAAGCTTAGGAAGGAAGAGGATTCAAATATTGGATGATTTGAAGGAAATAAGAAAATTCTGGGAGCTGAAGGAAGAGGCAGAGGACAGGATCTATTGGCGGTCTAAGTTCACTGACACTGACTGTCATAAGAAAGAACACATAATAATAATAATAATAATAACCCCCTAATATGTATTTACGTACCCCAGGTTGAATACCACTGGACAAGACTGCCGATGACGGGGAGATCGGGGTTTTAATCCCGGACGGATGTACTGAAGGTGGTTTTCCATGGATTATTTTAGACTCTCTCTGCAAGAAAATATGGGTAAACTTCATCTAAATTCAACACTCCTCATTCCTAACACAGTAGAGTAATTAGAACATATACGCATAACCAGAAAGGAACATAGTATCATGGCCCATGTTCCATTGTACTCAATATTTACGTCCCTGCCCGTGAATTGGCCGAGACGAGTGCGGACTTACAGGGCCCCGTTGAAGAAACGGACGATGAGGTAAAGCCAGAGCGCGTGCGAGAAACTCCCGAAGAAGGAACAAATCGAATCCATCAGCATGCCGCACACGAGTACTTTCTTTCTGCCGTATGTGTCCGCTAGATAGCCCCACATGTGGGAGCTGCATATCATACCTAAGAAAGAACACACACTTAGAGGACGTTTAAAACAAACATTTGGGCCTATTAGTCTATAGTTCTTTCCACGGATTAGGTTTTAGTTGCTGGGGCAAATAATCCAAGCTAACCTAGATTAATGAAACCAGTATATTCATTACATTTTTGCTTCACCTCTAGATGACTTCAGCATCTCGTCTGTTTGATTAATTCAACCAAAAGCTTGTAAAACCAATGACGTTAAGTTCACTTACCCACGTAGAAAATGGAACTGAGTAGGCCCTTGGCTGATTAAACCTGCTATATTCTTGTAAACCAATAACGTAAAGATCACTTACCCACGTAGAACATGGAACTGATTAGGGCCCGGCTGATTATTCCTGCTATATTATTGTACACCAATAACGTAAAGATCACTTACCCACGTAGAACATGGAACTGAGCAAGCCATGGCTGATTATTCCTGCTATATTCTTGTAAACCAATGACTTGAAGTTCACTTACCCACGTAGAACATGGAACTGAGCAAGCCATGGCTGATTATTCCTGCTATATTCTTGTAAACCAATGACGTGAAGTTCACTTATCCCACGTAGAACATGGAACTGAGCAAGCCCTTGTCTTGTACGGTCATTTGAAAGTCACAGGCGGCCGCGGGGAGCAAGTATGCTGAGTTTAAGGACTGGAACAAGAATGTTGCAAAACACAGACCGCATCCCACCAACAGGAGATGGTGGAACTTTCCATGACCTTCAACAACAAATTATAAGAAATAGTGGAGGAACTTTCCATGACCTTCAACAACAATTATAAGTGGTGGAGGAACTATAAGAAGTAGTGGATGAACTTTCCACGACCTTCAACATTAATTATAAAAAAATCGTGGAGGAACTTTCCATGACCTTCAACAACAATTATAAGTGGTGGAGGCACTTGCCGTGACCTTCAACAACAAATTATAAGAAGTAGTGGAGGAACTTTCCATGATCCTTCAACAACAATTATAAGTGGTGGAGGAACTTGCCGTGACCTTCAACAACAATTATAAGTGGTGGAGGAACTTGCCGTAACCTTCAACAACAATTATAAGTGGTGGAGGAGCTTGCCGTGACCTTCAACAACAAATTATAAGAAGTAGTGGAGAAACTTTCCATGATTTTCAACAACAATTATAACAAGTGGTGGAGGAACTTTCCATGACCTTTTAACATTAACTATAACAAATCGTGGAGGAACTTGCCATGACTTTCAACATTAATTATAACAAGTCATGGAGGAACTTGCCATGACCTTAAACAACAATTATAACAAGTTGTGGAGGAACTTGCCGTTATCTTCAACAACAATTATAACATGTGGTGGAGGAACTTACCGTGACCTTCAACAACAAATTATAAGAAGTAGTGGAGGAACTTTCCACGACCTTCAACATTAATTATAAAAAGTCGTGGAGGAACTTTCCATGATCTTCAAAAACAATTATAACAAGTGGTGGAGGAACGTTCCATGACCTTCAACAAAATTATAACAAGTGGTGGAGGAACTTGGAGTGACCTCAACAACACTAATTATAACAAGAGGTAGAGGAACTTACCGTGACCTTCAACAACACTTATGAGGTGGTGTAACCAATTATTATATTTTTACACAACTTAACGCCGCATTACAAGAGTTGCACAGTTTGGTGTCTGAAGTTAAGAAGCAAGTGTACCATCTGTAAACAGCATAAATGTCCTACCAGTGACAAAAGTCACCGAAAGGTTAAAGGAAATAAGTACAAAATCAAATATGTCCGAACATTTTCCGCACTTTTTTTTATAAACATTATTTTAATTTTTTGTTCTTCTTTTAAGACAGCAAAAGGGCCCTCCCCTCCTTTCCCTCTTGAGTCCCTCACTCATTAGGCCTACTATATTGAGCGAAAAATGTCGACGTCTTACCCACTCATTCTTTTAACGAAGTGACAGAATAACTGATTGGGTCGAGGTGTGAATAGACTTAGAAATTGAATATTTTATTTTTGTCCCAGTGGTTTAGTATGGTCTTGGAATCAACCAATACATAAAGTGTGATTTTTATAGGAAGCCCGTTATTTGAAAACTGTAAACTGATGCTGCCACAATGGCAGTAAAAAACAAATTACCATTTGTAATAGTGTAAAGAGAAATTATACAGTAATCCACTAGGAAGTATTACTGTAAGCTTTTGATAGCGTTTTATATACACTTTAAAATAAATAAAATAATACATATTTATAGAATGCTGAATTTGAATGACTTTCAATCAATGTTGGTGATTGAAAATGGACTTCATGTAAAAACCAGGGCTTAGTTTAAAAAAATCGAACAGAAACTCATACTCTCTTTACTTATGTACTACTTTATTCTTTAAATATCTTGTAATATTCATTTTATTTTTTCATTTATTTGAGGTATTTAACGTGCACTTTCTGAACCGACTGATTATATCAGAACACGAATTACAAACTTACTTTAATCTTGAACTGACACAACATCCATCTCACGGCCGTTAGTTCATCACCGTGATAGGGGAAATCCTCACATCACCAATTATATATTTTTCGGCCATACCGGGAATCGAACCCGAACAGAATCGTGTAATAAAAGTACCCCTTATATGTACGGCACAAACATTAATTATCTACGTACCTGTAAGAGCAATAGCATCCTCGAATGGAAATAGCTTGGGATCAATTGCTCCGCCCTTTCCTTGACAAAATAAACAAACATATTTTATTTGTGACAGTTTAAAACTTTTTTTTTAGTCACGGCTTTTTACGATCCGTTCGGGTTATACACAAATTAACTTTAACTTTTTTTTTTATCACAGCGTATTACTAACCGTTCAGGTTATACGCTTATGAACTAATTACTTTTAAGGGATTAGTAAGGTTATGTTCAAAGGAAATGTACATGCATTAGAGTGGAAGGAGAGTGGAACACCATTTATGAAAACCACCCTCAATACACCCGACCTAGAACCTAACCCCGATATCCACGTCACACATATTTCAATCTATTGCGGTAGGTATGCACTAGTTAGACCATTCAACCACTGAAATATTTTTCAAATTATTTTTCGTCAGAATTTTGTTTAATTTTTACTTTCTCTCTATCTTACAGGTAGAGAAAGTATGGTGATCGTCAAAAATTCGAACTCGAGATTTTGATGAATCTTGACGTTTCATGACTTTCTGAATCCGAAAAAGTGGTTTTTGAATTTCCGTCTGTCTGTCTGTACCTCCTACTAGAGCCTAAACTATTTTACCGATTGAGCTGAAACTTGAAATCTAGGGTTTTAATAGGGTTGCCCCGAGGGGTTTTTGGAATTGGATATCTACCCCTAAAATTAAGGTTAGTTTACTGAAGGGAAAAAAGAGAAAAAGTCGATTTTCTCAAAATCGGCTCTAACGATTTTGATTAAATTTCATTTATAAACATTAATAAATATTCCAAACAAAATGGCTAC
>CABFWB010005173.1:14758-48516 GCA_902151455.1 Timema bartmani | reverse complement strand
TGTGTTGTGACCCTCCTATTAAATGACATCATTCTATTCACAAATATCCATTCTACGCTCCTATACCAGTGTGTTGTGACTATTAAATGACATCATTCTATTCACAAAGATCCATTCTACGTTCCTATAACAGTTACTTTTCGTTTCCCGGACATTTAGCTCTTAATGATCAACAGAAATATGTGGTTTTTTGTACTTTTCAGATTGGAAAATGTCAACTTTTAAACTATGTTTACAAGTCTATGTATGTATAGGGTCATAGAACATAGTTTTGTGTTCATTCCAGTAAATAACAAACACGTGTAATGTGAAAGGTTCTATCAATATTTGACTTAAGTGATGTATATAGCCTGTACGAATAGTAAAACCTGCTCCAAAAAAAACAAAAACAATAAAACTTGAGCGTAACATCTGATTGGTAATATCTTGACTACCTAGGCAGCCCCTCTATATACCACCGTCGATCACGGATCAGTTACTCTCTTATATATCGTCTGAAATAAATTGGTTTTCACGAATTTTTAGTAACGTTCTAAATATGTTCATAACCTGCATTGGTGGGCCTGCGGATTAAATGTCAATCTCATCTTAGTTTGTTTTGCCATTGGATGAGAGCGAGGTCTACTGTTCACAGAACTACTAGTAAAACTGTAGTAACGATAATAACATGGAGGGAGGTCTACTGTTCAGAGGCTACTACTAATAAAAATAATGTATTACTGCTAAAAATATCATTATTATTACTATTACTAATACAGCTAAAATTATTTGAGTATAAAAAGGTGATTGTTATAAAACTTGTTTGTTTATGAATGTGTTCTAGATCATATTTTCCTCTCCATCAAACTAACAAGTATGTTTTCAGCATGAATACATGAGTGGACAGTGTCCCCAAAGCACACGAGACCGATAAAGAAATAAACAAACAAGAGAGAGTGGGGATGTTATAAATTATCGATGTTTGTATCCCCGCATTTTGTTGACCTGCCCAGTAGCACCCAGGGCGCTAGTGCACATGCCCTGTGTATAAACTGAAGGAACATTTTCTACGCATGTGTATTCAGACAGATAAAACTTTACAAAGCTTATATTATATTTGTTGAGAGTGGATGCTAAAATCTCTAAATAGTGGGTTTTTTGGTCAATTTGTTTGTGTTTTCTTTTACCGACACTTAATAAATAAATGGTCTGGTGTATTCCACAGACTTTATCTTTATTTTATTTTAAAATAAAAATATTTACTAAAATCTTGTAAGATTTTTAAAACTAAATAACGTAAACTGTTGCAGAAACACTTCATTAAAGTACATAAACGAAATCATATATACTGTTACAGTAACATTAACAAAAGAGGACCATCTTTGTCCACCAAAGATCATAAAAATCAATTTCCCTTTTCAAAGACCACCTCCCCCAAAATATATAGATATATAGATAGATATTTGCTTATGGTTCGTAAACTATTGGTTAAAAAAATATATGTTTCAAATAATATATTTTTCTTTCTAATATTTTAATTATTGCACTACATTACAATGATAAGCTATTTTTTGTAATGTTAAAAATGCCTTTATAAATTTTTTTATCACAAATTGTTTGAGCGTATTCCTAGATTTTTCAGATAAACTACTTTTAATTTTAGGGTTAGATATCTAATTCCAGAAAATCCTCAGGATACTTATTAAAACCCTAGATACCAAGTTTTAGCTCAATCGGTAAAATGGTTTCAGTTCCAGCCCGAGGTACAGACAGACCGACAAACAGACGACATCGTGAAAAACACTTTTTCAGTTTACGTCGACATTTATCAAAATATTAATCTCGATTTTTTCAGACAACCACAATACTTCTCTCTCTAAGGAATCGAAAGAAAGTAATAAAATTAATAATGATGTAGGATTCACGACGCAATTCTGCAGTATCTTTCTTTTTTAACAACTACTATTTTATGTCGGGAACACTAACAAAAATAACGATGTGACGCCACATAACATTGTCTTTTATTATTTCCACAGCTAATAAAAAAAACCACTCAGTGGTCAAACAGTCTAAGGTGTAACTCTAGTGTTGGACTGGCCTGCTGATGATGGGGAGATTTGAGTTCGAATCTTGATCGTGTCTACTGAGGGTGTTTTTTACTCAATGGTTTCCAACTCTCCTTTTACGCAAATGTGGATAGATTATCTCTAAAATGCTTCCTTCCTCTTATGCACGCCATTATAGTAATTATCATGATGTATGCTTGTAAGCCTGAACAGGTATTAAGACGCGGTGATAAACTAAAATAAATAAAGTATAATACAATGTCGTGAATGTATTCATTATCCTAGCAAATAGTAAATCTTAGTTCACACAATCACTGATGTTATATCACATCATCTTACTACCTGTTCAGGTTGTACGTATTATATTATGATAATTACTCTAATGGGGTAGGGAGGAGGAAGGAAGCATTTTAGAGGTAATCTACCCGCATTTGTATGGAAGGAGAGTGGGAAACCATTTAGAAAAAAAACTTTCCGTAGATGAGACCGGGATTCGGGCTTCGACCTTCCCGTCATCAGCCGGGCTAGTCTAACATGAGAGTGACGCCTTAGACCATTTAGCCACTGAAGCGGATAGTATTATTACCAAAGAAACAGTTTTATCTAGTTAAATATCGGTTTCTTAATAAGATGAACTGTAATTCATAAACATTGATATAACAGGAATATTCTGTGGACAGCTTTAACTACCCCTGCACCTACTAGTGCTGTTAATCATTCATATAACATGGAGGTCCTGCAGCCAGATTAATTAATCTACCCCTGCACCTACCATAAATATGTCAAATAAGCTCTCCAAATAATTTGCTTCCTATACAATATACATGCATTTTTATTGCTTTAAATCTCTCTATAATAAGATCAGACTGTACATTTATATTATTATTTCTTATTTTTTTTAAACAATATCCGGTATGAATTAAAACGCATCGGCGGTTGCATGACGTAACGCATCACTCTCATGATAGTCGTAGTCACCAGTGATAGAGAGAAAGGGGTTTTAATCCCGGAAAGGTGTAATTGAGAAGAAGATGTCTGGTCATGTTAGCATGTTAGCTGTCACGAGGAGAAACACTATTAGAAACGAATTTATCCAAGAAATAGTGGGGAACATGAGATAGTAGAGGAAGCAAGACTGAGATGGTATGTTCATGTAATGAGGATGTTGGAGTACATGAGATAGTAGAGGAAGCAACAATCAGATGGCATGAGCATGTAATGAGGATGGAAAAAGAGAGGATGTTAAAGAAATGATGGAAATGAAGTATGTAGGAAAAAGACCACAAGGGAGGCCAACAAAGTGATGGGAGGAGCAGATAACAGAAAGTATGCAAGGGAAAGGAGAAGAATGGAATAGATTAAAGAAGGAAGAGTGGGGGAAGAATAGAGGAAGATGGAGGAATTTTACAAAACTGATTTGGTCACAGACTGTAAAGAGTTGTTGTTGATGATGATATGTCACATTCTCCCTACACGCAAATGCAGGTAGATTTTCCCTTCCTCTAAAATTCTACTGTACTCATTCTTACTCATTTATTCTAATGTATGTTCTAGCCCGAACAGAGTGGGGGAAAACATAAACAAATAGAATTAATGAAAATAATAGCTGTGACTCTATTATTCCAACTCTATTTCTAGAATATACATGTCAATGGCATGAAAATTTAATTATAATATATCGTATCTTTACTAATTGAAATAGATAATGTTATCATAAATTCGAGGATTACTTGTGTATTAAAACTAACAGGATTAACCTACCCATGTTAGTCGCAAATTTAATTAAAACAAGTTCATGGCTTCCACGCGGATTTATAAATACACCTTTTCACGTTAAATTCTACAGTGTAAAAACAACAACACAATTTGTTTGTATATGAAAGTATTTTTTCCTTTCTGTTTGCTAATAAACACTGGTGTTTACAATATTTTACCACACAAAACATTAATTGAAATAGAGTTCACGGGAATTTGGACAATATGAATAAAAAAATAAATTAATGTTTGTGTGTGTATTGGTTTGAATTTTGTTAAATCTTTGTAAAAAAATATGTATGTGACATTAAACTTTTTTTTTAATTATAAAATGCAAAACTGCGTGTATTTCAATACGAGTGTTTACAAATGACGCAAAACAAAATCACTTATTTTTCCACTGATAAAATAAAGGTAGCTAGTATAATTACAAATGGTTTATTTTGATAAAAATTATATTTTGATTGCATATTTAAACATATCCACGCTCCCATAGTCCTTTTGACTATTAATGGGCACACAATAATTTATTTTTCCTACCGTAACCGATACTACCATTCACAGCATTGCGTTATTTTATTTTTTATTGATACATTTTAACATATGGTTTATTTAATGGCTCAATTAAAGAGTTGATGATCCCGCTTCTGTGGCCACGTGGTCTAAGGTGCTACTGTCGCATTAGACTGGACTGTCGATGACAGGGAGACCGAGGTTCGAGTCTTGGTCGGGTGTACTCAGTGTGTTTTTTCCAAAATTGCTTTCCACTTTCCCTCTATGCAAATACAGGTATATTTCATCTAAATATAACCTTCCTATTCCTTAAAACTATTAGTGTAATTAGTAAATAAGCGTATAACCCGAACGGATAAAAAGACGTGGTGCGAAAAAGGAAAGTCACCCGCATTGGAGTGTAAGTAACTTGTAAAAACATCATCTCCAGTGCATCAGCCCGAGATTAGAAACTTGGCTCTATCTATAAATACTATTACAGTCAATAGTCTCGTAATAGACTGGACTGTCGATGGTGAGTAGAGCGGGGAGGATTTGTTGGAATTAGCTATTTAACCCTAACAGTAATTATAGCTTACATAAAAGTGTAGAAATAAAATAAAAACTTTTTTTTCAAAATTGGCTCTAACAATTTTGATTAAAACTCGTGTCTAGACACTGTAAAGTGGTAATTTTTTTTTTTTTTGCTCTTAGCTTTAAACCATTTCATCTATATATTTTTTCCCCCTGTTTATTGGTTAGTTTAATATTATTCTTAAATACGTAGATTCACTTGTTCATGTAATAAATAGGCTTACAAATGCCTATAATTTATAATATCCAAGGACATTTGACCAGTTTGTACTTAATTTTACTCCATTCTCCCGCTTTAAGTTTATTAATAATGATATGTTGTCATTGTCAGTATAGTGAGAAAACATCCTAATTAAGCTATATAGTATTGGTACTTTTTATAGGTGTGTAAGAGACCTGCTTTGGAGAAGGAAAGTGTCCTTGAAGTGTAAGAAAGTGTTGTAAAGGGAGTTTTTTTTTCAATTCATCAACTCGATCATCAATTTTTATTTTTACTCAATTGCCCACTCCCACAAGTAAATAAAACCCTGTCGAGATCTCTGATGATCTACCAAAAGTAAAAATTTTAAATTATGACTTAGTGGCAAGTTATATTAAAATAATTATAAGTATAAAAGCTATAGACAATGTTGTTATGGCAAACTTTTTTTTTTGTTTAAAACATTTTTTAATAACATGGATATTTTCTGAGATGGCAGCCGTAGCACAATTTTATTTTTCTGTGACTTTTATTATGTTAATCGGATGACCAGTCTCTTGCTTGTAAGAGTTTTTTGAACCTAAGTTTAATAAAACTACTGCATTATAAGTTGCTGCCGTGGACCAAACAACTACCATCGAAATTGATGTACAGAAGATGGTTAAAAATGTTAAAAATAAGTGGCTTAGTACAACACTGTTTAACATTGCGAACTAAATGGCTATGCTAATTTTCCCATAAAAATTACTTTAAGAGTATTTTACATACAGTACGTGAAAATTTATAATTTTGGTCATATCTCCACCACTATTTGAGATAAAAATAGCCCACCATTGCAAATTTATAAACCCCGTACAGATAAATAATTTCTATCTGAAATAATATTTAATAAAATCAATATTTTACAAGTTATAGGTGTATCTATTATTTAAAATATATATTTGCAAAATGGAGTGTTAAGAATGCACATAACCAATAGTATGTTTTTGTAACAGTATATATTATTTCATGTATGCTCATTTGTCTATGTATTGGATTGTGCCACAACACAGCATTATAATTTGAAAACATTCATTGTGACAATAATTTAAAATAAATGTTTAAGAGCTAGAATATTAAAATGGTTGAAAATCAACTATTTTATTTTTGCATTGCGTTGTTGGGTCAACATTGCTCCGCCACTCAAGGAGATTCTGATTATGTTTTCGACGAACGTGTGAATCAAGATTTATTCAGGATGGTATGAGGGGGTTATAATCACGAAATCACGAAATCACGAGGTCCCAGGAACTAATAGCCCAGAGATGTTAGTGTTCCTGTTAAACAATTGTACAATAACCTTGTGCTGAAACACCCATCATCTAAGAATTTATAGCTCAAGTCAAACAAAGCCGTGATAACGCCTGATAATTATGCAACGCAACACACACAACATAGATGTTTGAAAGGTTGCCCATGTAAACATCTCACGGCGGTTTTCCTGAGACAACACTCCCGACTCTTACAATCTGATGAACACTTCAAACCAACTCGGGCGTCGTTTGTTTTGACCGGTGGAGTCTCAGGAGATTTAACGACGTTGCCTACTTGGTGAATTCGAAATTATTTGCGCGAAGCGGATCGCATCTTAACTTGACGCACCCAGAGCAATATCACCCTTAGACGACAATTTAATAAATTTAAAGAGAGGGAAGAAAACCTGCAGTTCACACTGTGAGGTCTCGTGTTTATCTTATGTTAACACTCACCCTCTTCCACTGACGAGTATACCTACCCACTCTACTATTTGCACCTGTAATTAATTTAATCGAATTTCAAAATTACTTTATTCTTACTCCCTATCCTGGATAGAAATTTGCTTCCACGGACTATTTAAATCTACATCCTGGCAAGAAGATTCCTACTGGACATTTTCATGAATAAACCAAATATCCTTAGTAAGAGACGGTTTTAAAAACGTGTGAGTTCACTGCAAGCCATCACTCTCACAATATACTTAACTGCCGATGATGGGGAAATTGTGGATTGAATCCCTGTTGGGTGTACTAAGGGTGGTTTCTCTTAAATGGGTTTCTACTCTCCCTCCACGCAAATATGGGTACACTTCCTCTATATTCCACCTTTCTCCTACATAAGATATAAGTATAAAATGTAAATGTGCGTATGGCCTGAACAGGTAGTAAGACGAGGTGACAAAATAGTAGTTGCACAGATAAGGATATATTCTTCAAAGGGTGTTGTTCCACTGTTGCTCTAAGCAGCCACCACCACTAGAGAAAGGTCCGTTCCGAAGATAGCGTTATATCAGATCTCTACACACATCATTGATTCCAAGTACCTTCTTATCTTTTATACTCCCCTAATAAACGATCGTTCAGATTGCTCTAGAAGAATGACCATCTCAAAACTTTTACAAACTGGATTTTTATCCACGTTGGTGATCACACGGCGTAAGGTGTCGCTCTCACAACGACGGGGATATCCAGGATTGATTCTTGGCTAAGTTTTCTGTGGATGATGGTTCTCTAGTCCTCTATACGCAGATACGATTGTACTTTCTCTAAGCCAACTCCCTCATCCGTATCGTTTATAGTTAATATTAGCCCTGGGTTACTTGCATGTGACTTATTACGTAATTTTATGCGGCCCACAACCTATAACTATTTATCCACGAAAAAAATTAATTCTACTAAAAATACGAGAATTTAAAAATGTATTAATATGAAAGACTATAAAATTTCAATTCATAAACTCGATTAACATTCATAAGCAGTTTTAAGAATCTCAACAACTAAATTTATATCTGACATTAAAGAAATGATGAAAGATATAAAAAGTTCCTTTCATTTCATGAAGTTGTGTTTTATTGGAGGATCACATACTTATTTTTAAACATCGTATTCCTTTTTTATGTGGTTTATAACACTTTTAAAAAATTATTGGATGGTAAATTCTGTCTTACGAAAAATTGTATTTTATTTGGCAGCCCGTTTTGATATTTAAATTCTCAATGTGACCTTTCAGCCAAAATAATTAGTTCAAGCCTGCTTTAGACTAAGCCATAAACACACTATTTGTTAAACTTAACAGTAAAAAATAAAATAAAGGCAGGTGGTTGGTCTAATAATTTATAAAAATAGATCCTTATTATTTATGTAACAGAATTAAGCTCTGAGAACAAGTTAGCAGAAGCTGGATTGTACAACTATTTAAAAGCTTTCAATGTTGGTTCCCCCACTCAATCTTCGTTATATTTTACATCCCCATTACCATTAGCTCTTTTGATCAGTAGTGAATTTACCATTAGTAACAAATTAGAGTCCACAAAGGGGGATTTAATTAATTCTCTGAAGCAAAATCCACCCCAGTCGTCAAAATGAAAGTAAACTAAAGTAACCAGTTTTAAGTAAATGAAATGATGTTTGAACCTAATGTTTAATATTGAAACAGATGTATTTGGTTTAAAAAATAATTAATTAAAACCCTGCTCTGGTGACTGAATGGTCTAAGACAGGGGTTCCCAAAATTTTGAGACCATGCTGCACTTCACATGTCAGATTTTCCGTACGACGCCCCTGTACACCATGTTTAAGAAAAATTGCCTAAATTGGCAGCATTTTTTCAAAGAAAATTGTCATTTACATTAGTAGCTTGTATTATTTTTAATGTAAAAATACAAAATTAGAAGAAAATTACAGAACTGAGCAAGAAGGAATAGAGTAGCCATATTTTGGTTGACCATGATCTCATGTGTACAGTTTGTTCATAATGGCGAAAGATCTCATCCTGTATTTTATAATTTCAGAGTCACTTTTTCACAAACATTTAAAAACGAGACTATATATTCTAAGTTTTACTTTTTCTTCATAGCCGCGACGCTTTGGACCAAGACTGGCGACGCCTAACTTGGGAACAACTGGTCTAAGGTGTCACTTTCACAATAGACTGGACTGCCGAATACGGGAAGATTGGTGTTCAAATTCCTGTTAAATGAAGTTAGGGTGTTTTTATTTTAAATTATTTTTCAATTTCCATACATGTAAATTCGGGTACACGTCCTCTAAATTCAATCTTCCTCGTCCCTAACACACTAGCGTAAATAGTATATATGCGTACAGCCCGAATGGGTAGTAAGAGGTGTGATAATATAATAATTATTAATTAGGCTTAACCCCCTCCCGCCTGTTTATGTTCAAGCATTTGCGTGGTGAGAGAGAGGGAAACAGTTTATGAGGTCCCATTGCCCTTATACCATGCTGGGATTCGGACTTCTACCTCTCTCACTACCAGAAGTCCATTACATCATGAGAGACTGACGTTTTAGACCACGTAACCATCTATGTTGGTTCCCATACCCTGCACTCTCGTCTGTGAATAAATACTTTTTTGTCACCACGTCTTACTACCCGTTCGGGCTGTATGCATATATACTAATTACACTAATGTGTTTGGGAAGAGAAAGTTCGAATTTAGAGGAGGTGTGCTCACATTTGCGTGGAGGAAGAGTGTAAAACCATCTAGCCCACCCTCATAAGACTAGATGACTCGCCTCGGTGGCCACGTGGTCTAACGCACCACTCTCTCATTATATTAGAATACCGATGGCGGGAAGTTTGAAGTTCGAATCTCGGTCGGGTGTACTAAGAGTTAATTTTTTCCAAAAATAGTTTTCCACTCTCCCTCAACGTAAATGCGGGTACACATACTATACATATAACCTCCTTAATACATAAAACAATCAGCGTAATTAGTATATAAGAGTATACCCGAACGGGTAGTGATACGCGGGGACAAAAAATTAGACTTAGCAGGGATCTCCATCATCTTCAGTCCAGTCCATTGCGAGAATGACGCCTTAAACCAGTCGACCACCGAAGATCGAGTAATCCGATGTTACCGAATTTTCTGTCAAGGAGGTAGCTCAAAAGTACAAATGAAACGCAATTAAGGGGCAGAAACAATACACTCACGAGATTAAATCAAGAGCAAACAGTCTCCTCCGAGATACGACCCTTTGTCTAATAGCTTTCCTTTGTTTTCACTTTGATCACTCGACACGAGTGGTACGTTGTATTCTGTAAGCCAGGGGTTGGCAGCCATTCCTTGTGCCCCGATTGAATTACGGACTTATCAAAGGTTCCGTGATAACCTGTCGTTTCTCTACTTCAATTTTGCTTATTTTTTTACCCATTCATCTTGGTCAATAAGTTGTTGACATCTCGCCAGCTTTCAAGGAATATAAAACTAAGAATACTCAAAAAAATAGTTCTATCGTTTGTTCTCTATGGGTGTGAAACATGATCTGTTACCTTACACGACAAATTTTTTTCATGGTTTTCGAAAACAAGGTGCTCAGGAAGATCTTTGGTCCAAAAAGGAATGAGGTTACCTGGGATTGGAGGAGTCTTCATAATAATGAGTTACATATCCTCTACGCATCACAAGACATTGTTCGGATAAACAAGTCTCATAGAATAGATTACGGTGGACAGGACATTCAACAAGAATGCAAGAATCTAGAACCATTCTCAGGATACTGACTGGCAAACCCATTGAGAAAACATAGACGTAGATGGGAGGATAACATTGGAATAGACCTGAAATAAATAGTGTGTTGAGGTGGACTGGATAGAACTAGCTCAAGATAGGTATAGGGTGTAATGAGATGGACTGGATAGAACTAGCTCAAGATAGGGATAGGGTGTAATGAGGTGGACTGGATAGAACTAGCTCAAGATAGGTATAGGGTGTAATGAGATGGACTGGATAGAGCTAGATCAAGATAGAGATATGGTGTGTTGAGATAGACTGGATATAGCTAGCTCAAGATAGGTATAGAGTGTTATGAGGTAGATTGGATATAGCTAGATCAATATAGGGATAGGTGGCGTACTTTTGTAAGTGCGACAACGAACTTTCGAATTTATAATGCCACAAAGTACTTAATATAACTTATATATATTCCTTAGATTCAATCTTTACTCAAATAACTATGTCCCTATCTTCCTATAAAAAATTACGCAAGAGATAAAATTTATCTTTTCATATTAATTATTTAATTTTCTTATGACGTTACCGATTATGATCAATCAAGATGATTTTGGTTACATTAAATTATATGTTAAATGACGCCAGAGCCACAGATAGCTATTGAGTCAATTTCATTTTAATAGAAGTATGGAAAGTTATAGAAACTCTAATTTTTAAAAAATTCTTAAAACAGACGGCTACTTAACATGTTTCTAAAGTAAAATTTGACTCAAAAATATAATTTAATTGTGTGATAAGATTACATTATCTTTAACAACATTGCCTATTTTATTATTTTAAATCTATTTATCGAAGCAGGTTGCATCTTATCTTGACGTACCTAATAATTCTAAGCACTAACACACTTAGAGGTCAATCTACGAAATATAAATAGAGACAAAAACTGAGCAGTTCACCCTGCCAGGCCTCTTCTTTATATACTAATAGCACTTCTCCTCTTCCTATGACGAGTATAAACACCCACTCTATTATTGGTATCTGTACAACATTGACTTGCACGTCAAAATTACATTTCCCTTGTTTTCAATTCTATATAAATATTTGCTTCCAAAGACTTTTATAATCTACATCCTGGCAAAAAGATTTTTATTGGACATTTTCGTAAATAAGCCTTAGTTGCAGATGATTTTAAAAAAATGTTTACAAAAGAAAGCTACTTCAATATAAAACAAATAATTTTCTGACAATGTAAGACTTAGTATTATTTTAGATTTTTTAAATTTTTGTTTCAATTCTTCAAATCCATCTTTAAACCCACTGAATACAGAGTAAATACAATAAGATGTCAACCCTATTAGGAGAGTTGTTTCAGATCAACCCATTCTCTCCATAAAGAAGGCATTGCAATACAAAGAATAGAAATGTATATCACTAGGGATCTTTATTTGGCCCAGACCCAAATCAGTAAAACTCAAGTACCCAAACCTAGCAGTGTTAACTATAAGTAAATAAAAGTATTCAACTATTCAAGTTAAGGAAGTTAGGGTTTGTTTTATGTAAATGCATAACAAATGACCTGAAATTGATGATGGTCCGAAGGCCGTTATACTATCAGAGATATGATCAAAAGTTAACAATATTTATTTTGTTGGTTGCGGACAATGCGCAATAGCAATAATCCAACAATATTTACCGGGAAGCGAATAAATTTACTTAAGTAAAAATAATAATATCATAAGGTTACCCGCCTCGGTGGCGTAGTTGGCTAACGCGCTAGTCGTGTTGAGCCCAACTGCCGAGGACGGGGAGATCGAGGTTCGAATCTCGGTCGGGTGAACTGGGGGTGGTTTTACCTAAATGGTTTTCAACTCTCCCTCCACGCAAATGCAGGTTCACTTCTTCTATTCAACCTTCCCAATTTCCTAATCCATTAGCGTAATTAGTACTTAAGCGTATAACCCGAACGGGTAGTAAGACGCGGTGCTAAATAATAATCATAAGGTTACAGAATACTACATTCATTTGTCAAGATTAAAGAACATTCTTAATAAGTTAACAGAACCAATTCAAAAATAAAGAACGTTAATGTTTGCGAACAATACACCTTATCGTCTAATCAACATGGCTAAGCCATTCGAAAGATACCTAAAAATAACTGAAATTAAACTTGTATGAAAGTCAAAACATATCATATTTCATAACTTATATATATAAACTAATACGTTCCTGCTCATAACCACACCCCTAGCTACAATATTTACAAGCAAAGTCATTCTTCTCGTCTAACAACCCGTGAGGCGGGGATAGCCTACACACCAAAAAGCATAATATCATTCAAACTTATTTATTACTCCATAATAAACTTTGAACATATTAAAATCCTATACTGAATTTCCCACTCGTGTAGAAATTGAAAATATGATACCAAACCATATTGGTTTCATCTAGACACACTACAACCGTAAGCCAAACAAACTATAGTGCAAAAAAGCGCACAAAGATTAAATTACTTCATTTAATTTGCAAATAATATAAACTAACCAGCACTAAAAGGCATAAGACCATAACATAACCGTAACCTAAACAAATCTAATTATCAGAAAAATTAATATAGTACAAAATAAATACATAAATTTGCCGAAGCAATTTCAAATTGAATCCCTACATAATTCAGGAAGAGTTTAGTCGCTCCTCGGTCTTCCTATATAAAAAAATTATAATAAAAAAACCTTTCCAAAATAATGAACACTTACATGTTGTAAGTTCCTAAATCCTAATGGCATCAAAGAGTGATTGCTCCATGTTGGGTACATGCTTATATTCGAATTATCCCAGCGGGGAAAATATGGGAGGGAGGTATTTCAAGTCTAATGATGTCATCTTCACCAAGTAAGCTCTTTGGTCTCTCCTCGACGCCTGCGTACAACGTCGAAAGAGCGACTGTTCAGGGGTGTAGTATAACACACGTGATAGTACAGAGCGCCTCTTTCTCCGAGTTCTAGCGCCTGCGCATCACTTGCCACTCAGGGAAAGCGAACCGGATTACATCCGTGACTTCATTCTTGTCTAACGTGAACGGCGAACAGTAGGTGTAGGTGACGGAGGCTAGGTGGCGAAGATGTTTGTAGCCACGGTACAGATGGCACGTCATATATTAACTTACTGTTACGTCACAGGCAGACAACATAATTACATTTTTGAAATATAAATTTTAGATTTTTTTTTAATCTGTGGACGAAGAGTAAAATATCAATTTTCACATTTCTTGTATATCTGTAAATATGTACTAATTTATTTATTTTGGTTTATAAGTTTGACCCAAGGGTATTTAGTAGATGAATCAATCTATGACGGAAAGATGAGTGGGTTAGATTTAAGGGGATGCACACGCATTATTTTGGAAAAGGGATGGAGGAAAATCACCGTATAAAATCCCATGTGTAAAACTTCCCCGTACGCACCCGACCGGGATTTGAACCTCGACTATTCCTTATCACCAGAAATCCACTCTTTCGTGAGTCTGAGGATATAGACCCACGTAACTACTTTCGCGAATCTTTGATAAATTTCCCAACCAACGGAGTGAAGCCTTTATGTTATTAGATACTATTATTATTATTAAGCGTTCTGTCTTTCGACAGATCAGTTTCCTTGTCCCCATCGAGTCCTCCTGCATGTCCTATTAGGAGCTTTTTCATATCCCTGGGACTTCATCTTGTTTCCTTGATTGAGGTCAACCATCAGTTACATTCATATATATCCTGGCCCACTTCTCTCGTGTCTTCTATGACGTCACTATATAAGCCATTTCTTCTCATAATGTGACCCATCCAGTTGGCCTATTTTAATATGATATATAAATAAAACATGGCGAAGGTAAACCTATAATTTTAGGAAGACTATTACATTTCACGGAAGCGAACAGCAAAAATAAAAAACAAGATATAATTTTAGTAACAGTGACCTATTTAAAAAAAAAGTGTTTCGAACTTCAAAGAAAGGTATAATATTTACAAAATAAAACATTTTCAAATAAACCAGAGTGTTTTCCTTTGATTCTTTTTCTCTTGATCTCATGCAAAGCTTCAGAGTGATATATATATATATGATACCGTTAGTTCGATAAATCAGGTCAATATACATAATCACAGGATTTTATGTGTAATAAACAGCACCATCTGGTTAAATTGATAAAGCTCGCGTTTGTGAAAGTTTGAACCTGTCTGATTTCCTGTCTGATGCCGGGATCACGATCAACTTAAAAGTTAACTTTAAGTTAACCTAACGTAACTTAACGTAAAGGATCTCCTCGTGTTTTTTTTTTAAAATGGGAGCTATCAAGATGCAGTTAATTTAGCGTAATAGATGTCCTGGGAGGTCTTTTACTTTAAGTGAACGTTACATGAAGGGTATAACGTGATCTAGCCAGCCAATCACTATGCGAGTGACGTCAACAGGGCTATTTAGTAATTCATTTGTTGGTTTTATAACCAAGGTTTGGTGACCTGGTGGTCTAGGGGTAAGGTGTCAGACTTCTGTGCTGAGGGTCCGGGGTTCAATCTTCGGTCCCGGCGCAGATTTATATGATTTCCAAACCCTTCCTTCACCTCTGACAAGATGTGTATCAATCACAACTTGTGAATGTGAGGAATGCCAGGTCTCCACCGTGGTTTGGATTCCACGTAAAACTGTAGGCTCTCCATTTCATCTCACAATTACCCTACCATTGCACATTAGCGTAAGTGCGTATAACCCGAACGGGTAGTAAGACGCGGTGCTAATAATAATAATAATAATAATAATAATAATAATAATAATAATAATAATAATAATAATAATAATAATAATAATAATAATAATAATAATAATAATAATAACCAAGGTTTACTCTTTAGCTTAAGTTCTAGTGATCATACATTGAAACAAAATAATTAAACTAAAATAGGAAAACTAAATTTATAAAAAAAGTTTCATAATATATATTTACTATATCGAATGAAAACTATAAGTATTCAAAGATCATCACTGTACAACTAGTACAAATCACAGATCACTCACTTTGGCTTGAGTTGTTACGTTAAGTTACGCAAATCGTGATCATACATTTGTTTTCTTAAGTTAAGTGAACCTTAGTGAACGTTACCTTAAGTTAAAGTTAAGTTGATCGTGATCCAGGTATTAGTCTGTTTTGCTTATCAATAAATTGAGGTAAATCTTTTATTGAATGCGGACGTGTGGTGTTATCTTGCTATGGAATCTGTTCGTTTAACCTAACCTAACCTAACCTAACCTAACCTAACCTAACCTAACCTTCAGAATATTATAATGTATCTCTTTTTTTCCCTAAATGGTTTTCCACTCTCCCTTCGCGCAAATGCAGGTGCGTTTCCTCTAAATTAAGCCTTCCCAATCCCTAGCCCATTAGTGTAATTAGTACATAGGCGTATAACCCGAACGGGTTAGTGAAACGCGGTGCTAAAAACTAGATAAAACCACCTCTAAAGGACAAGGGGAAGAAAATAAATGTATCTCCACATCTATATAACAATGTTTTGTTTATGATTCATAGATTTTATACAATAAAACCAGTTCTATGAGGCAACTTGCGGTATTTATCGTTTGGTTTTTTGATCAACCCGACACCTTAGCTCAGTCGTTAGCATGTATTTCTACTGAGCTAAGGGTCCCGGGTTCAATTCCCGGCATGGCCAATAAATTTATTACTGGTGAAATGTGGGTTTATCCTTTCACACTGATAAATTAACAGCAGGGGACTGGATGTTGGGCCTGTCCTAGTAAGTTAGATTATAAGTCACATGAAGCTACGACAGGCCTAGCAAGCCAGTAGTGGAAAATATATGGCTTGAATATAAAACTGACCTAGGCTGGAAACAGTAATGGATGTACAAAAATAAAAGTTTTTTGATCAATGTATCCCCTACTGAGCGGACAGGTTGAGGAAAGTGAGGAAGAGAGTAAAAGGGGTTATAGAAAGGGGGGGAGGGTTATTTTACTAATTACTCCCTGGTAGGACAAGCCCCTCCTTTGGGGATTGTAGACCCTCTACGTTGGCCATTAAACTGTCACATCGTACCAGTGGTACTAGACCTCCCCTTCCTACCTTGGTTTAGTGAAGTGATGCGGTCATAGCTCACTTGTTCTGGAAACCGCACGGGGCGCTCCTGATTTCTACCCGGGCTAGGTTGGTGTCCGGAATAAAACCTTTTGCTTTGGCAAAAAAGTTTTTTTTTAGAATTGCATCGTACCACCCACTCGGATTATACGTTTATATAATAATTACGCTAATGTGTCAGAGATTAGTAAGACTGCATTTTTAGGAAGTGTTATCGCATTTGCGAGGAGGGAGGGTGGGAAAACATTTAGGAAAATCCCCCTCAATTCACCCGAACAGAATTCTAACCTCGGGTTCCCCATCATCTACCAATCCAGTCTATTGAGAAAGTGATGCCTTAGAATAGACAATTTAACCACAAACTTTTTTTTAAATATTATGAGTGTTTGGTTTTATCATCGCGTGTTACTACTTGTTCGGGTTATACGCTTATGTACTAATTACGCTAATGGTTTTAGGTACTAGGCAGGTAATATATAGATAAAATAATATCTATCAAAAGTGACAGCTTCAGATAACATGACTTGGTGGATGAACACTTGAACGTAGATCTTTTAGCTGTCAGAATAGGTTCCTCATATGAAAATTCACCTGTAGTTTGTACGTGCAAATATTGATAATAGTCATATCAATGGCGTAGCAAGAGCATTCGACGCCCGGGTGGGTCCTGATTTTGGCGATCTCTACCCGGGCTGGAAAAAAATTCTTATAGGAAGCTTGGTAAGAGCTTAAATGAAATTCAAGTTGCAAGACCAATCTTGTTTTAAAAAAAAGGCATCAATGAAGTGAACTTTAACTTAATAAAAAGCAGTTAAAGCAGTGAACTCCTTAACCTAACTAAAGGCAACTAAATAAGTGAACTCCTAACCTAACTGAAGGCAGTTAAAGCAGTTGACTCCTAACCTAACTGAAGGCAGTTAAAGCAGTTGACTCCTAACCTAACCAAAGGCAGCTAAAGTAGTGAGCACTAACCCTAAAAAAAAGTACTATTAATCTAGAAGAAAAAAAAAAGCCAGAAATATAACTGAAAGACTCTCAAGAATGTTAGATGCTTAACTCATTGAGAATGTTTGCTCTTTTTATTGACATTTGTTAATGAACGCTTAGAAATCTGGAGTTGTCTTCTACCGATATTGGCGGACGTAAATGTGGCGTGATTTTCAAATTTGCACCTTACTTATATTTTAACGATTTAAAGTGAATACTTTACAATCATACTAAAATAATTGATAATAATTTTTTAACTATTATAAATAATTTTTTTAAACTTAATAGTTTGGATTTTTTTTAAAATTACATCTCTATGACACCTCTTGACCGATGGTACCCGTTGCGGACCGACACCCCCTGTCCTCTCTTTGCTACGTGATTGAGACGGCGTACACTTCAGTAAACTCTGGTTCATCCATCAACCGGAAGGCTTACACCGATAAAGTTCCCATCGTCAGGTTTGGCTGTGCCAACAGCTCATCCATTTTGGAAGAGAGATTCAAGTTTATGTTGGGTTTATTCACGTAGTCTAATAAAAAGTTTTGCGCACGGTATTATTTTTCTTCGATTCACATGAAAATGTCAGAGTTGATTTATTACGGAAAACATCGAAAGCCTACAAGAGGGATACACCTTAAATATAAAGCTTTCAATTCAAATTTTTTGGAAAATTTCAATAAAAATAAATATCAGCTAAAGTTTTTTTTTAAATTTTTACTATCTCCTTTCATAAAAAAAATTGAGACATTTAAAGTGCACTTTCTAAACTGACTGATTATATCAGAATACGAGAATTTATATGAGCAAGAGCTAAAGGGCCTACCAATTTTACCAATAAAAGCATTTTCACTTAAATTCCAGGGTTCTTTCACATTCTACTATTGACATGGAACCGATGCGACGGCTTTACTTCCGCTCCGAAGGAAGCTGTGCTATGAATTTTTATCGCTCATTATATAAAGGGTGGTTGGAAATTCATAGCCCAAACTGCACATACATTTGTTTGGACCAAAAGTAATACAAAATACCTATACACTTACATCCGGAAAGCTATGCTAATACCATTAAATTATGTTCAAAGTTTTGGCATCAGCGCTGGGAGAGCAAAATTGTCAAGCATACGTGTACAACAAGTTGCACAGGAGCTAGGCGTGCGGCACTGCACATGTAATAATAGCAAGCACTTTCTGTGATGTAGGGCTGTTAATGATACTCCTCAGAACCTATTAGAATTTCTAGATGGACTGGTGTGTTGTTTACTATTAAGTGTGGTATGTTCTGCTGCCGTGCTTCAAGTCGAGGTCGATTTCGAGGTCTGTAGTGCCGCGCGCCTAACTCTTATGCAACCTGTTATACACGCATGTCTGAATAGCTGTGCTCTCCCTACGCCGTATGCCGAGACTTTGAACACAATTTAATGGTATTAGCATAGTTTTCCGGATGTAAGTGTACAGGGATTTTGTATTACTTTTGGTTCAAACAAACTACAGTTTAGGCTATGGGTTTCCAAACACACTGTATACTTTTGCACAACATTTTACTAACTGTTCATGTTATACGCATTCACGAATCTTAAAACATTGATTAAAATTCTCTTCATACTTTTTACTCTAAACTTCATTATATTATTTATAATTTAGTTTACAAATATTCCATTACAATCTGATCACCTGATTTCAATTTCAATAAATAAACAATTCAAATTCGACCAACCGAATCAATAATTACCTTAACATATATTTAATGATGCTTTTACAAACTGTACCCAATAAGAGTATTAGTATTTTTGAAACACATGTCGTAATATAATTAACTATTCATTTGTTGCCAGTGTATTAACTCAATTGAAGCACTGAGCTGGCAATATTGAATCCATTGGTAGTCATTAATTAAGAACGCCTGACAGTTGTGGGTTTACGTTATCAGCAAAATTTCTGCCGCTGATAATATATAGGACTTATCAGAGGTAATGCATGAATGCGTATATACATACACACAGACCTAATCACGCCGTTCCCATAAAGGGTAGGCAAGAAACTGTGCATATAGCTAAAAAAAACAACCACACCCACCCACCCAACCACCCACTCACACACACAAACACACACATATATATGTACAACGTATTTAATACATGCCACACATTATACATAATATATAGAAGATATGCAACCCATATTATCTATTATATCTATAATATATAAAAATCTTTATAATATATGCAACATATATTATATATAATGTGAAACGTACATAATATATGCAACATATATTATATATAATATGAAACATACATAATATATGCAACATAATATATGCAACATAATATATAATACATGAAACATATAATATATGCAACAAATATTACATATAATATATGCAACTTATATTATCTCACATATGTAAAATATATAATATATGCAACATATATGATTTCACATGAAACATATGTACAAATCGTTGGAACATATTATAATCAAAATTAAATAGAATTAACCTTCCAGACCAGTGCTTCTCTAATTTTTAGAACAATGAAGCAATTTAGAACGACAGACTTTTGCAGCCCATTAATATTTAATGAAAATGGGGGTTTTGGGGGGTTATTTTTAATTTAATTACTATTCTTTTTACTATGTTTATAAAAAAATATTATTAAATATCATTTTACGAAAGACTGATCTATTTCTCATATTAAGGCGTGTGCGAAGGCTAAGCTTGTTTCCGGTTTCTGCTGATGACGGTAATGATGTAATTTTCAGGCACAAGCGGTTCGACACGTCTTGCATTATTTTTTTTCTAAATTAGGTTTTGATTCCTACCATCGCCGAAAATACAACTTCACAGATACCCGCTCCGTTGGCCGCGTGCTCTAACGTGCTACTCTCGCAGTAGACTAGACTGTAGGTTATGGGGAGATCTAGGTTCTAATCTCGGTCGGTGGTACTGTGGAAAATTTGTCCCTAGTGGTTTTCCACTCTCCCTCATCGCAAATGTGGGTACACTTTCTCTAATTATAACCTTTATAATACCTAAAACCACTAACGTAATTAATACATAGGCGTATAACCCGAACGGGTAGTATAATGAGGTGCTAAGAACAAAACAACATCACAAATATTAGAGCCTCAATAAAAAGAGTTTGTTTAACAGAACGCCAGAACTGCTTACATTTTTTTTATGGTTCGAACTAATTTTTAACGAGGGGTCAAGAAATTACCTTATATTCTTTTTCACATTTCAAAAACTCTTCACAACTTAGCATAAATCGGTGTTCGACTCACAGATTGAGAACTAATAATTTATACAATATTAAAAAAAAAACAAGTTGACAAAAGGGGTTGTTCAGTTTTTCTGTGCTGTGCATCTTACCACCCATCCGTCCTATGAAAGTAGAACCTTAAATGAAATAGAACCCACGATTGAGTGGAAGGGGAATGGGAAACTAATTAGAATAAACCTCCATCATTACAGACGGCCAGGATTCGAAACTCAAATCAGCCGTTATTGATGAAAGAGAGGGACGAGATTGATGCCTTTAGCCGTGAACCCAACTGAGAGGACTCTAAGCCTAGTTTAATTTTTTTTTAATATTAGTTACTGTAACGTTGTAAATAAAAAATATTTTAATAGTCTAATCTAAGATATATGTTAAAATAGTTTAAATAAAATACACTATCATTCTCGTGGGAGGTAAATGGAAAATATTCCCCCTTACCCCATCTCATACTACCTAGATCCAAAGCTCAAACCCCGTCCCCAGAAAGTTATTATATTGTGAGACTTACACATTAGACAGCGTAACCCCCAATCATGGGTTTTACACCTTCAAAACACCTAAGAATACGTCCTGATCACACGAACTAGCTAAATGTTTATTATTCCAATATGTATTTATAAAATAGAATATATTCACCCACATCGGTCAATACGAGGACTAAATGTGAGGTTCATCTAGTATGGTTTGTTAGTGACGGGGTGATGGACCTCGAATCCCAGATGGGTGTGTTCAGGTTGATTTTTACCAATTGGTTTCCCACTCTCCCACCACTAAAATGCTGGTTATTTTCACCTAGATTTTACCCTTCTCAACCAAACTCTATTACAGTAATTTAATATGAATATCATGGATGGGTAGTAAGATGCGATGAAGGTGTGTGTGTGTGTATGTGGGGGGAATTTCCTTACCAGATTAAATTCTTATGAAAAATATAAAAATATCGAGTTTTAAAATAACACCTTCGAATGCTATGTCTATTCCCCATGGAAAATTACACACATTAATAACAAAACATATTAAAGTAGAACAGTAATAGGGTTGCCAAATGACCGGTAATTAACTCTGTTTTCTCCCTAGGGCCGGTAGCCTGTCGGTGAACATAAATTACAGCAGAGAGCCAGTATTTTTTTACGGTGGAGGGAAATTTCTTATGGTGAAGGGAAGTGTTTTGCTTGCTGTGGGAAATTTCCTTTACAAACATGGCAAGCATGATGTCCAAAAAGTTGTGAATCTAGTGTGTGCTTAAAGAAGAAAAGTTGTTCTTACCTTGTTTATATTTTCTGTGTTTGAGTTATCTTTGCGTTAATTTGCTTTCAGAATTAGGGCAGATGAACCCGAGGAAGATGAATTCGTAGTTGGTGAACCCAAAACTCCTCCTCGCAAGGAAAATAGAGTGAGGAACTGTGTTTTAAATAAGAAATGGAATAAGAATGTTTTGAAAGCTATACACTCAAGCACAAAATACAAGTTTCTTAAAAAGGAGTAACATTGATTGTGTGATCCATATTAGAGCAAAAATATTTAAGGCTATCACTTGCAACAAATTAATTTAGGTAATAAAGGACTTCAACATGATTATTTGTTCATAAATATGTAATTCAGGTTTTAAAATAATATATTTATATAAACAGTATTTAATACATTATTATTATTTTTGTTAACATTTTTATAACATTTCCCCATTGTTTTATAACTGTGGTGTACATGTTTGACATATCACCTTTCCTCACTTTATTTGTTAAAAGTTATATTATATACATGTATTTCATTGTATTTTATAGTCTTACTACTTTATTACTATGTTTATTATGTCTAGTGATTGTATTAAATACGTTATCGTATTGCACTAATGTTAACAAGATGGCGTGTTCGTGGTATTTTAGTGTAAGATGTTTAAAGAAACATGTTTCTATTTGTGGATGAATGGAAGGTTAGATTTTGTTATATTTGGATAGTTTATATTAAACATATTAACTATTGCGTACTAAATACTTTTTATGGTATGTTGGAACTAGTATTAGTAATTTAAATAATTACTTTATTGTGTGATATGGGTAAGTGGGCCTATACTTTAACTTTCTAATACTAGAAAACCCATGCACAATATGAATATAATTCAAATCACCATATTCTTAATGTGTATATTAATGATAAAAAATTTTAGTGCCTTATGACAAAAAGAATTGTCTTTAATATTCTTAAGCCTAGTTTATTATGTAACAAGTTGGAACCAACATGTTGGGAGACAACATATAAAAGTAAGCTGCGTTTACTGTCGCCAACTTGTTGGACCAACATCCACGGTCCTACGCCTTTTTTTAATCAGTCTACACATTTATAGCCATGGATAGCGACATATTGCTTGCAATTCCTTCATTTATTGTGTTGACAGGAAGTGAACTCTTGCAGGAAAAACCAAAACGTAAGAAACGGTAGGGGGGTTAGAAGGGTTTTTTTTTGCTAAACTTCGAATTGAAGGTGTACACATGGGAATAATGAATGACCTACATTTGCAAAGTGGATTTGATAACTTTGTACACATGTAACCTCACAAAGAACAGAATACTTTTATATAAATCAATTAGTTTAACTGTGTTAACCTTGTTCCATTCCCTGATCACAAGATTATACAAACGCCGATGTTAAAAGTTAAACTAATCTGAAAACAAAACACATGCTTCGCCAAGGTTAGAGACTGATTCAACTCGATAGCGCATTCGCAGAACCTCCCAACTCGGCCAACATGTTGGGTTGGTAGTTTATTATCTCCAACAAATGATCCATCACAATCCAACACAAATTATTGGCTCTGACCGGCTCTCTCAATACCAACATGTTGGCCATATAAGCAAGGCTTTAGGAAGCGTACTATCCCCTGTTATCTCTTTGATAGCTCAGAGCCACGAAAGAAAAAGCGCCCCTTTTTTTCTATCACGACATATTTAAAACAAATGCTCCTAACTTATTCCGTTGGCAAGTCTGGTGAGTTGTGTTTTTTTCTCTCTCTCACGAGAGTCGATAATGGAGTAGCTACCCAGGTATAGTATGATTTTGGTAGGAAGAACAGTAGAAGCTAGTTACTAAAGTTACTAAAACAATTTTAGTATATTTATATATCAAGTCATGTTATCTTCAGCTGTCACCTTTAATAGATATTATCAATAACTTTAAAATAACACAGATAAAATATTAAAATGCAATCAATATTGGTCGTAAAGAAATATGTTTGAATTCTCTCTACTGTTCTTTCAACCAAAATCAAGGTATAGCTAAAGACGTGACTCAGTTCTTATCGCAGTTCTCTACAGACCTCTGTGCTGACTCTTGATGTGACAATCATCGTAGCGCTCTTGGCGGGAAACCAAGGCAACCAGATCTTTTGATGAGCGTGGATGTGGTGATAGACGAAACTAACGTTACGGTACGCAATCACCTTCCAAGATGGGGTGGCAGGGGACGCGAGAAAAGGCTAGGGTTTGTGAAGTGTTTGTAGTAAAATATTTTACTGCCCAAAATAAATAAAATATTTCTCCCGTAGAAACATAAGAATTTAATTTTCTTTACGTGGTGATATCAACAGTTCTTGAATATCTGTCATGAGCATAGCGGCATTAGGTGAGAAACTTTTTAAATGAAGGGTAAATTTTTTTCATCAAATTATAGGTCACCCTTGACTGATATTCAACAACTGTTGAGGTCGCCACTTATATAAAATTAGATTATGTTAAATATTTATACTGGAGATTTATATTATTTACTTTGACCAAAAAAAATTTGTCTTTTTTTTTTTTCGCACCGCATCTTACTAACCATTCATGTTATACGCTAAGAAATAATCAATCTAGTTCAACAGTACCCTATAATTTATGACATTGGTAACAAACATTCTTATTACAGTGCTACGAAGGAAAATTCGCGAGAAGAATTCTTGGAAATTTTATGTAACATTCTTGTCTTGCACTTAAAGTATTTTTGAAGCCTCCTATTCCTTATTTTCATCGGTATCGGCGGAAATGCACAGAACAACCCCCATTTCCTCCTCTTCACTGCTACTATCACTCACTATCCCCTACTCACTATCACCAAATCACTAAGATCGATACACCCTCTTTGGTTAGTGTCTTCCGACTGACATGAATTGAATATTTCGAACCAGTGTTCGGACCAATCTTGTTTACGTTCGTAAGGTTTCGATTGCGATCTGTTCCGATCCGATTCACTGTGTGGCAAGCTTTAGTTCATTTTACCGCAAAGCTGGTGGTTTCGTGTTGTTTTATTTAATGGCGGGGCTTCATTATCCCATTAGGGAACGGAAAACATTTGTTTTACGACGATATAAATGCAAGAAAGCTATTATTGTCTTATGTTTTCATGTCGTATGAACATTTGTTACGAGTTTCAGGCTTTCATCCAGAAACAGGAAATCAAACCATAACATTTTTTATGAGATTCCTTTAAAAAGTTATGCTAAGGGGAAAATTACACTTTGGGTAGTAAATACACAAACACAGTATATTGTTTAGGGCCTTAGAGGAATGAACAAAAAGGAGAATGGAGAACGTTACATAATGAAGAGCTTAACGGTTTATATGCATTCCTAAGCATAATATTGAGGATGATTAAGGCATGCAGGCTGAGATTCAGGTGATCATGTATCATGTGACGTGTATGGTTGATGACACATGTGTACGAAACATTTTAGTTGTTAAACCTGATGAAACAAAACCCCTGGCAGAATCAATATTTCAATGGGAGGATAGTGTGAAAATAGGGCTGAGTGGCACGCTTGCATTATTTCGAGCTCCTTAAGGTTAGAGAGTTATTAAGGCATACTATGTTTATATCTAGATTCAAACATAGTTTAAAAGGCTTTTTGGACTTTGCGGACTAAGTCTGTCCATCTTGAGCTCTTTCAGATGTCCCCCCTTGCCCGCTATGGTCTAAGCTGCGGACCACCTAGCTCATCACCATGGACCACAGTTTGAAAAACACCAATCCAAAGAGATCTAAGCCACGTGTTTCTCTTGTTTTATTTAGAACCAAGTAAAGACTTAAATAAATGATTGACTCCGCCTTGATTCAAACAAAACACTATCAAAAATTTTCAGAGATATTCCAAAACAGAGCACCTTAAAACATTATTGATCATGGGTAGGGTTTATTTTATTATACATATTTTTAATAAAATACGGATATTGTTTATACATTTATCACATAATCCTCCCCAAATCCCCTTCACATTCCACCTCCTCCTAACATTCCTTAAATTAAACTTTAGGAATGTGTGAAACCTAGAAATGTTGAAGATAAAATCTCCTTCGCTTCGACTTCAACTTCCACAATAGCCTTATCATTTTTGGAACATTTCGAAATAAGAAGAAAACCTCGATATTTAAGTACCTGATTTTAAATATCTAACTAAATCTGGCATATTACATTTTAACACAGACTAGGGATTAAATGCCATTTATGGCCTTAGCATGGATACATTAAGATATATCAGCATAAATAATAATTATGGTGTAGTATTTTCTCTTTAATTCTTATTTTACCATAATAACTCAATGGTACTGGAAGCTCGGAAGTTCATTTCAGCAATTAAGAAGTACGCCACCTATTCCTATCTTGAGCTAGTTATATCCAGTCCACCTCATTACACACTGTCCCTATCTTGAGCTAGTTATATCCAGTCCACCTCATTACACACTGTCCCTATCTTGAGCTAGTTATATCCAGTCCACCTCATTACACACTGTCCCTATCTTGAGCTAGTTATATCCAGTCCACCTCATTACACACTGTCCCTATCTTGAGATAGTTATATCCAGTCCACCTCATTACACCCTATCTCTTCAAGGTCCATTCTAATCTTATCCTCCCATCTGTGCCCAAGTCTTCCCAATGGTCTCTTCCCATTGTCAGTACCCTGAACAAGGTTCTAGAATATTACATTCACATTGCATACCCTTCCCACTATAATATGCAATATTTGACTACCCTAACAATGTCGTGTGATGGGTACAGGGTATGTAACTTATCATTATGTAGCCTATTACACTCCCCAGTACCTTCATCTTTTTGTTTTGACCAAATTGATTTTTAAGTGCCTTGTTTCCTAACACCATGAATTTGTTTTCGTCGTGGAAAATAAGAGACCAGGTTTCATACCCATAAAGAACAACCAGCATAACAATGGTCTTTTTACCTATAGGCACTTAATTGATAATTGAGAAAGTAGTGTTGTATAACAACACAAATAAACTTATCTACGACTTCGGCCTCGATTTGGCTTCGTATGTTTCAATCTTAGCTTCGACTCCACTTTGCATAGAAAAAAAGTTATTCTCGCACACACAAACATTCTATAGATTATTAGGTCATGCAAGATCTTGAGGAGAAAGAGTTGTCATTACATTATTATATATTATGGCTACAAGGAAAATAGGGGAAAATCACATAATATGCATTTTCCTGGACAACAGGTTTTATATCTCAAACTCCACAAGAACCCCAGCAATTACTTGTTTTAAAAATAATAATTTAAATATGACGGAGTCCTCTTTTAGCCATAGTATAAAGTGTATTAGAAAGGTCTAATGATTGTGTAACAGATGGCAGCACCAACTCAATTTGAGATAAAATTGGACTTTCTCTATTTCCCCTTGTACTCTTCATATCATGCCACTTAAAGTTTCATCCGTCTTCCTTCTAAGCTCCACCTTCCCCTAGAAAAAAAATTGTTTGAAAACGAAATCAAAGAAAAAAGCACTTAACATCACGAAAATTTGGGAATGTGAACGTAAAAGTTAAAAAGTGCAAACAACCAAAAAAACAATGAATTTCCAATAAAAAAAACACACAGATAAACGATTAAAACAAAAAAATGTAAACAGGTTTTTGAAAACGTTAGCACATGGTCATGAATATATTATTTCCTACAGATTCTTTATTTCTAGTTCTTATATCTTCCTTTAAATATATGGGTTACGATGAAATTTGATTGCAGCAATTTACTTTTGCATGAAAAAATACGAATCAAATATATTCGTGATATATTCTAAACCAGGGGTTTCCAACTTTCAGGCCGTGGGTCAAGCCGGACCCACGATGGTTTTTCTTTTCTTTTTTGGATTGTGAAATTTCTTCGAAAGATAATTTAGTGCAGTAAACTTGATATTTTTTTTAGCCGAGAAACGGCACGTTTTGACTTTAGTGGTAAAAATCCATGAAAGCTCCAACTGACTTTCATTCAGTAACAAAATTAATTTCATTTAATTTTTTATAATAACTTGTGTATCCACATGAGTTATATTTCCTTGCAACCCGCTTCGGTGGTCACATGGTCTAACGCGCTGCTATTGTGTTAGACCGGGTTCGATCCCGGTTGGGTGCACTAAGGGTGGGTTTTCCCTAAATGGTTTTGCACTAACCCTCCACTCAAATGCTTGGACACTTCATCAAAATTTAACCTTCCTAGCCCCTAAAACCATTAGTGTAATTAGTACATAAGAGTATAACCCGAACGGTTAGTAAGACGTGGTGCTGATGTATTTTTTTAATTTCTTTCCACTTCTTGCCCATTATGGTACTGCCCGCTACTAGACTCAAGGAGTCAAGTGGCCCAAGGGTGCTCTAAGTTGGAGACCCCTGGTCTAGACCCTTTGAAAACAATAGACACTCATACGATAGACCCACAGCAACTAAGCAATTAGTCGCCACTTTCATAATAGTTTAGGAATATAAGAGAGGGGGAGGGAGGGTAAATTTACCAACGTAGACTGAGTAATTTATTATTTTCAATTTTGACTTTCTCTGGACACCTCAGAAAAAGAATTATTGTGGTCTTCAAAAAAAAATCTATCCTGAGATTTTGATAAATATCGGCGTTAACCTCCTGAAACAAAAAACAGTGGTTTTCGGATGACGTTTATCTGTCTGTCTGTGTGTTTGTATAAAGGAATAGAGCCGAAATAATTTTACCGATCGAGCTAAAGCTTGCTATATATAGTATCCATACGGTTCCGCAGAGTATTTTTTTAAAAGATCTTTAACCTTAAAATTAAGAGTAGTTTTAACTAAAGGGCAAAAAGAGAGAAAATCCTCTATAACGATTTTGATTAAATTTTGTGTCTAGGCATTTTTTAATATTACAAATAAAATTGCTGATCTTGTTTTCCCATGAAACTTAATTTAAGGTTACTTTATACATAAATGAATTTTTTTAATTTTTATCGCGTCTCCGCAAATATTTTAGATACAAAATAACTCATAATTGTAAAGTTGTAGTAGGCTACTATTAAATGTAAAACTCTTTAATTTATAATATATTTTTAAAACCAATAGTTTCTGAGTTATAAACTAACTTTTTTTTGAGCAATTTGAAATGTGAGATATAACTATGTTATCAACGTTTCTGTAACAGTGTATATTATTTAATTTATGCTCTTTGGTGGAATGTTTCTGCCACAATATATATTATTTTGTTTAAAAAATCTTACGAGTTTTTAGTAAATGTTCTAATTTTTTTAAAGAGAGAAAAAGTCTTTTCGGTGCACCGCACCATTTATTTATCTATCAAACGAAAATTTGTTCAAACGGACGAATGTGTAAAAAGTTAATTTGGATAGTGGCAATATGTTTTAGAGCAAGTCTATATGTACACCTGGTCTACACTGTATTTTTACAAGTAGTGTAAACAATCCCTTAATTTTCCAACGGATGAACATTGGAGCACCTTTTAGAAAACACAAACATATTGTATTGCGGGGAGCACTGATAACTGATATTATTAGTTAACTTAAATTAGTTGAAAAATGACACCTAGACATGGGAATCGAACCCAGGACCTTTAGTTTAGCACGCCAATGCTCAAACAACTGAGCTATCCAGGATTCGTTATAATTATCCACTTAACAACGCGTCCTACTCTCCATTCGGGCCTTATACACTTATATACCAATTACTTTAATAGTTTTAGGTATTAAGAAGGTTATATCTGTAGAAATTGTACCCGTACTCGTGGAGGGAGAATGGAAAACTATTTTGAAAGAACCACCTTCAGTACACCCGACCGAGATTCGAACCTTATCTCCCTATCATCGACAGTCTAGTCTACTGGGAGAGTAGCGCCTTAGACCATGCGGCCATTGAAGCAGTTCACGATACTATCGAATGCTCAGATTTTGCTGAAGATTTCCACACGTCCACAACAGACTCGGCCTTAAATTATGAATAAAGGCTTACCCTGAGCACGGGATGAATCCTGGAAAAATCAGTGGTAAAGCATTGTTGCTCTAAGCCAAAGGTCCACGGTTCAATCAATTCCGGTGTCAAGGTGTCATTTTCCAACTAATTTAATTGAATTATTATTATTACTATTAGCACTGCGTCTTACTACCCGTTCGTGGTTATACGCACTTACACTAATGTGTAATGGTAGGGTGATTGTGAGATGAAATGAAGGACCTACAGTTTAACGTGGGATCTGAACCACAGTGGAGACCTGGCATTCCACACATTCACGAGTTGTGATTAATACACGTCTTCTCAGAGGTGGAGGAAGGGTTTAGTAATCAGATAAATCTGTGCCGGGACCGAGGATCGAACCCCGGACCCCCAGAACAGAAGTCCGTCACCTTACCCCTAGACCGCCAGTTCACCCTTTAATTGAATGAAATTGTGGTCTCATTCATACGGACAGTGTCGTAGCTTGTGTGTTAATATTCATTATATTATTGGTATTATTTTATAATTGTTGATAATGTGTATCAAAAGTGACAGGTGTAGAAAATTTGGGTTCAAAAGTACATACCCAAAAGGAATTTGGGTGGGCGCATGGGTACCTGGATTAATATACTGCATTTAAATAAAATTAAAATGCATCTTTTCTAGACATTTAATTTTGCCGTGTCTTTCTACGCATGTAGAGAATCCACATTTAATTACTCTAATGGGATAGAAAAAATAAGGTAGAAATTAGAGTAAATGTACACGAATTCACGCGGAGGTAGAATGTCTAAACATTTAAGAAATAAAATATTCCCGGAACAGCTGGTTGGAGATTTCAACCCCTGAATCCCTAATGTCGGCAAATCAAACTAAATTAGGTCTGACGTTTAGTCCACGTCCCTGTAAATGGTAAAGTTAGCAATATATGTGCTACTTCAATTTACTTATGATTAGCCTTTAGGGGCAACTAAAAATAAATTTCCCATTGCAATGATTAATTGAAAGTTAACCTTTGTAGATTTTTTTTAATTTGCTTTTAAAAACTATATAATTGAACAAAATATTTGTCAAAAGTTTTTAATAATACTTCTTGATTAGTATATTTAAATTGGATTTTTTATGACTAATTGAAAGAACAAAAAATACAAATAAAATAATTCTACTTTTTTTTATCTAAATGTGTCAGCAACTAGTGTAATAAATAACCAACTAAAACTATTATATTCAACTTTTTATCTTCTTATAACTGGTCATGATAAATAAAATCATGAATACATGTTTTTTTTATAAGTTATTGAAAATGTCATACAAAATTCTAATCTCAAAATAAAAAAGTTTTTATTTTCTAAATAAAAAAAGCGCATTGGAGCGGGTTGTATTGACGTCATAAGCCGTCATCTCTTTCGCTTCGCCATCTATAATTATGAAATGAAAGCAACCTTTTAGAAGCTCTCGTTTGTAAATTATTTTTTAGTGAATTATTAAACGGTTATTTCTATAATTTAATATTTCAATAATCTAAAAAACTAAAAGGAAAATATCACTAAAAAGAGATTGTTCGTTGTGAAAGTTTTGACTGCAAAAAAAGTCAGCTGCTCAACATATGGTCTTTCAGATCGTATGGTTTGGCGTATGGATACATGAAAGTAGGTCTTAATAACGTTTCCTAACTGTCGGTTAAGGGGGCCACCATGGTAAGTGTGAAATTGCTGAGCAGACGTTCAGCTCTAACGCAATATTTAACTCTACGATTCGTTATTTCAAAATGTGGTTGAAGTCAAAATAAAGTCGAAATACTCCAACAGGGTTCTCATCCCTGGAGTTTAAGTTTTATTACTAAAAAATATGTAAAAATGTGACTTTGGCTCATTTTCAACGACTTTTTAATCATATTTGTGGAGCTATAAGACTAGGCTCGACGAAAAAGGGATCTAGATTTAGCCTTCTTCTAATGAGTGCAGACAATTTTTGATAGATTATCAACAGAACATTGTAAAATATTTGAGAACTAGCAGCGAGCTTTCCTCCTTACCTTGAAATAATAAGTTTTGTAGTTTTCTTCCCTCTCTTTCTTAAGGGTGGTCTTAGGCGAGGGGCGAAAGGGAGTATAATATTAGACAAAATAGATAATTAGTTCCAGAAAACGACACAGACTATTGTATTTTATGCCATGTGACTTGACAGCGATCGTAAGGAAATCTGGATTTAGTTTGCTTTGGAAAGTTTTGTGAAAGTTTTGTGTTTTACAAGCAAATGTGGGTGGCTGCAGGTTGGGCCTTAGGAAATTGAGGTAAGTGGGATACAGACTCAAAACCATTGATCAAAGGAATAAGTTACATGAAATATTGAACCAAACGGCTCCTTGAGCTCTATTGTGTTCTGGAACCGTAGCCAGAAAGTCTGAAAGTTTCCCCGTGGGCTTAACTCATTATCGTTCAAAGACAAACTAGAGTGGGTTCCCTTCACAAGTATACATTTTTTCTTTACAATATCTCGTTAATATTGCTTGCGTATTTTCAAAGTTAGTCTGGATTTTCGGGTAGTTTACAAGAGCTATTATAGTTGGAGGTTGAACATGGAATATTTTGATCACTAGAAAAATATTAAGTGGAATTTAATAGTTTATTATTAATATATATATAATAGACTCAATGGCTATTCTTTATGATTGTGAAACATTGTGTCTTATCTTCCAGTACGAGAAGAAATTTAGAACATTCGAGGACAAAGGTTTTTAGGAAATTATTTGGTGGAAAAGAAGTTGAGGATAATGGATAGTGGAGGAGTTTGCATAATAATGAGCTACATGCCCTGTATTTCTCGCCATATTAATCAAATCTCACACGCTACGGTGGTTATAAATGCACTACATTACACCCTATCCCTATCTTGAGCTGGTTCTATCCGGTTCACCTCATTGCACCCTATCTTTATCTTGTTCTATCCAGTCCACCTCACTACACCCTATCCCTATCTTGAGCTAGTTCTATCCAGTCCTACTCACTACACCCTATCCTTATCTTGAGCTAGTTATATCCAGCCCACTTCATTACACCCTATCCATATCTTGAGCTATTTATATCCAGTCTAATTCATTACATTACACCCTATCCCTATCTTGAGCTAGCTCTATCCAGTCCACTTCATTACACCCTATCTATATCTTGAGCTAGTTATAATCAGTTCACCTCATTACACCCTATTTCTATCTTGAGCTAGTTCTACCCAGTCCACCTCATTACACCCTATCTCTATCTTGAGCTAGTTCTACCCAATCCACCTCATTGCACTCTATCTCTCTCTTGAGCTAGTTATATCCAGCCCACTTCATTACACCCTATCCATATCTTGAGCTATTTATATCCAGTCTAATTCATTACATTACACCCTATCCCTATCTTCAGCTAGCTCTATCCAGTCCACTTCATTACACCCTATCTATATCTTGAGCTAGTTATAATCAGTTCACCTCATTACACCCTATTTCTATCTTGAGCTAGTTCTACCCAGTCCACCTCATTACACCCTATCTCTATCTTGAGCTAGTTCTACCCA
>CABFWB010005173.1:0-14635 GCA_902151455.1 Timema bartmani | reverse complement strand
CCACTTCATTACACCCTATCCCTATCTTGATCTAGTTCTATCCGGTCCACCTCATTACACCCTATCCCTATCTTGAGCTAGTTCTATCCAGTCCTACTCACTACACCCTATCCTTATCTTGAGCTAGCTATATCCAGCCCACTTCATTACACCCTATCCCTATCTTGATCTAGTTCTATCCGGTCCACCTCATTACACCCTATCCCTATCTTGAGCTAGTTCTATGCAATCCACCTCATTACACCCTATCTCTATCTTGAGCTAGTTCTATGCAATCCACCTCATTACACCCTATCCCTATCTTGAGCTAATTCTATCCAGTTCACCTCATTACACCCTATCCCTATCGTGAGCTAGCTATATCCAGTATATATCATTACACCTTATCCCTATATTGAGCTAATTCTATCCAGTTCACCTCATTACAGCCTATCCTACTCAGTTCCATTATCCATCTGCCATATACACTTTTACAATCCAATCCAAAACTAAATAATCAGTTTAAATAATTCACATTTGATCAAAATAGTAAAAATGACTAATTTTTTAAAATAATTAAGATTAAATATTTAATTAGATAACTATTTTTTACAGTAATTCATGACTGCACTAAGTATTTAAAATGTGATCTCCTACTAATACAAAATAACTATATTAATTATTTACACTTTAAAAGTGTTGTTAAGCAGTTTTTTACGTGTCTGTGTACCGTATATTACTACTCGCTCAGAATATTTACATTGACTCTTGCTAATGACGTCAGCTAGAGTATTGTATAAAGTAGAGTAAATGTGCCTGAATTTGCGTTTAGTTTAGGTAAACAACTTTTCCGTCAACGGTCAACTATACTAAATGATCATGAGGTTTTTCCTTGTGTTTACCGGAGCGTGTTACTAAGTTGTAATTTTTAGTTTATATCACAGTGAAAACTTCCTTAGACAACATCACAAGGGTCCAGGATATTTTTCCGATAGTGCAGTGTTTCCGTTTACTGAAGGTGTATATAAAAGTTAAACCCGGGACATGCACGTAATTGAGATAAAAATAAAATATCATACTCATTTATTTATCCACATAATAATTTATACTTATTAAGTAAGATTTCCAAAAGGAGATAAACAATTTAATTTCAAAACAGGTACCGTTAAAAGCTAAATTCCAAAAAGTGATTGACAAGTCATTAGCGTGGAAACTGGGAAGGACAGAAATAATAATCAAGTTGTAATTAAAGTTCAAAATTCTGTAATCAGGGTATCAAAAGAGCTACGAAGAAGAAAGAAAGGAACTATACCTGATTTTACATTTCAACCCTTATTAAAATAAAGAAAGAGTTAGAGAAAACAAAATTCTGTAGATCGTATAGGATGCCCAACATTTTTCCAAACGATGATCTCCAGAATTATTATTAGCACCGCGTCTTACTACCCATTCGGGTTACACGCACTTACGCTAATGTGTAATGGTAGGGTGATTGTAAGATGAAATGGGAGGACCTACAGTTTAACGTGGGATCCGAACCACGATGGAGGCCTGGCATTCCACACACATTCACAAGCTGTGATTAATACACGTCTTGTTAGAGGTGAAGGAATGGTTTGGTAGTCAGATAAATCTGTGCTGGGATCGAGGATCGAACCCCGGACCCCCAGCACAGAAGTCTGACACCTTACCCTTAGACCGCCAGGTTACTTCACCCCAGATTATTGCAAATTTTCCTTATTAAGGGTTATTTTGATTTCCGTTTCCGCGTTAAACAGTTTCCATGTATTTCAGCCTTAAGTCACAGAACTGGAAAATATTTCCGTTTAAGACAATACAGTGAGTGAATCCTGCCTTAAACGGTCTCTTTATCAAACGAAAATGTACTAACAGTATCTGCTTACCTTAAGACAAATATCTTCTGGAAAGATACAAGCTAAACACAAGTAGGAAATCTTCTTACTCTTATTCTTCTTCTTCTTCTTCCTCAGATGATGATATATGTATAGTGAGTCAGTGATCGTCACCTTCTACTCACGTGTCGCCTTAATGTGTTTTAGTGCGTGCGTGTTCGTATGCGAGAGAGACAAATAGACGACGCGCGCCGTCTAGTCGACCCTCACTGGCTGGCACCGCGACGCTCCACTCACTGAGCTGTAGCCGGCGCTCTGGGATGGGATATTACGGCGCAGCATCCCTCTATAACCCCTTCATCTCTCCTTACGCAACCCCCTGGCGTCCTTTCCCCCTCCCTCATTTTCTTACACCGTCTCTCTCTATCATTTTATTTACTACACACACTCTCTCTCTATCTATCACTCATGCTTGTGTATATAACGTTTTATCATGCTTAGTTCAAGTTTCTTCGCCCTTTAAATTTCTATTCCTCTTGCCTTGTTCTCTTTTAATTGAACTTTCAGTATTCCGATATATCTATCTCTCTTTTATGCCTCTTTAATATGGTAATATCTATTCGTGTTCCTTCCTCTCTTCCTCCTCTAATTTATCACGTTTTCTCTCGTATCCCGCAGGTAAGCTTGCGGAATCCATTCACTGTATAAATTGGTGTCAGAGGTGGGAGCGATATGTAAATTAATCCATGAACTGGGATTTCACGCGTCAATGCTGGAGATAATATGATACATTGCTAGCTGGTTTGCCTTAGCTTTGCATTTCAAAAATGAGATTCCTCTACCGCTAATTTATTCCTCGCTCAATGCAAATGATAACAGCAGACTATAATACATGTTTACTACTAGAACTTATATGAACTATAGACCTCGCTTCCTCCATGATATTATCGTTATCACAGTCTTACTAATAGTTCTGTGAACAGTAGACCTCGCTCCATGTTATTATCGTTACTACAGTCTTACTAATAGTTCTGTGAACAGTAAACCTAGCTCCCTCCATGTTATTATCGTTACTACAGTCTTACTAGTAGTTCTGTGAACAGTAAACCTAGCTCCCTCCATGTTATTGTCGTTACTACAGTCTTACTAGTAGTTCTGTGGACAGTAGACCTCGCTCCCTCCATGCTATTATCGTTACTGCAGTCTTACTAGTAGTTATGTGAACAGTAGACCTCCCTCCCTCCATGTTATTATCGTTACTACAGTCTTACTAGTAGTTCTGTGAACAGTAAACCTAGCTCCTCCATGTTAATGTCTTTATCATTCGATTCGAACAGTTTTCATTTTAACACATGTTCAATTAACATTCAATTAAAAACTAAAATTTTTATTTTCACATGGGATTAGATAATATAGCTTAGACAATATCAATGCTATCTGTATCAAAAGAAAGATGCAGATCACATCACTCGACATATGAAAGTAGATTTAATCGCTGTAATAGCTGTCGCCAACCTCTCTTTTTATTTAGAGCTGACTGTACCAGTGCGGCCAACGCTTCCGGACATAAGAAGATAAATTTGATCATAAAATAACTTCCGAAATAGCTCCTCAAATAACCTTTTTTCAGGTTTCAAATGAGTGTTGACTACCAGAGCAATCATGACTTGATCGGGAATGTGCTAGTAAATCGATTTCCCCCCCTTTGACTCCCCATGGGACCAACCACATTTACAATAATATAATGAACGTATGAAGGGTTATCAGATTTAATGGAAAAGATAGAAACTTAATTCAAGGAGCAATTTACGGGTACAGTCATGTAAATCTTTGCTATGCTTTAGCATCGTTTCTTAGCACCCTTTCGCGTTATACGCGTATGTAGTAAGTACTATAATGTGTTAATGATAATAAATGTTGAATTTAGAATATGTCTACTTGCATTTGCGTGGAGAGAAAGCGAGAATGAAAAAGGAATTGGGGGAAAATACTCTCAGTATACACCAACCGGGATTCAAACACTAAGCAAAACATCAGAAGTACAGTCTATTGTGAAAGTGACGCCTGAAGCCAGTAATATCAACTAAAACTGATTCGCTTTAATTGAAGCATCCTGCCTGTGTGTTGGTTATTCTAAAGGTCCGCTGGCCGCACAGAATCATGGAAATGGCTGCAAAATTGACATGTCAGCATTTTTTTTATCGGGTGTTCTGTCTTACGACAGGTACATTCTTTTTGTCAGTGAACTTAGACTACCAAAGCGCTCTGTCTTCTGCCTCCTCCTTCAGCTCTCAGAATTTTCTTCTTTCCTTCAAGTCATCCAATATTTGAATCCTCCTTCTTCCTAAGCTCCTCTTTCCCTCAACCTTTCCTTCTATTACGTCATGCAGAAGACAGTTCCTCCTAAGCCTGTGTACGATCCAGTTTTCTTTGTACCGAAGAATCACATCCAAAATGGTTTTCTTCTCACCCACTCTTCTTAGTACTGCTTCATTTGTCAACCTGTCTGTCCACCTGATCTTCTCAGGTCTTCTTACATTATATCATTCAAAATTAGTTGAAAATATTTTTAGCACTACCCGGTCAGTTTAAATGCTTGTGTACTAATTACGTTAATGGTTTTATGGATTATAGAAGTTATGTTTATAGTAAGCTTATCCGCATTTGCGTGGAGAGAGAGTGGAAAAACATTTTGGGAACACCACCCTCAGTGCTCGAAACTTGATCTCCCCGTCATCGGCAGTCTAGTCTACTGTGAGAAAGACGCCTAAGCCCAGACGGCCATCGAAGTGGGTTGGTTGGAACTATTCTCTAAAAATAGCCGCATTAGCGATTTATAGGAATTGGAGGACTAATTTGTTTCATAGCGGACAAGTCAAAAGTAAAATGATAAATATTAAAAAAAGGGCTATATTTTACCTGCTAATTTATTTACCTTTGACACACCTTTATCACCCACATTGTGGTCACATAGTCTAAGGCGTTCAAATTGCAATACGAAGGTAACTAAGGGGAACAGGATTCAAATAACTGCCATGTCCATTAAGGATGTTTTTAAGAGAGAGAGAGAGAGAAAAAAAAATCTAAATTTCAAAATAACTCTGCGATATTTCTTAATCGAAGGAAAAGTTTAGGTTGCGATATACCAAGATGGATGTTTCGAACTTAACTAATATAAGGTTTTAAATAACTTTTTTTTTTAAGTTATTGATTTTTTTTTCTTCTGGGAAGCTCAACTTTATAACTTTATTACTATTACATTTGCTTTTTAAAAAGAAAAAATGTTTTAATTTTTTTTACTTCACATATAATATAAAGTATTGGGATACTTTTGAGAATTTGAAAATTTATTTAACTTAGAAATTGTTAGAAAAAACTTATTATATTGGCTTGAATCAGAATTTTTTTAAGAAGGTTATTTTACCTTTCTTTCGGACACTTTGGAGAAAGAAAGTATTGTGATCTTAAAGAAAATTGAACTCGATATTTTGATAAATGTTGACGTTTAATGACCCCCTGAAACAGAAAAAGTGGTTTTAGCGATGCCATCTGTCTGTACCCCAGCCTAGAACCTAAACCATTTTACCGATCTGGGTAAAACTTGGTATACAGTTTTTTTTATAAGTCCCCCCCTCCCCCCAATGGATTTTTGGAATTAGATATCTAAACCGTATTATTAAGGGTTGTTAATTTACTGAAGGGATAAAAAAGAGATTTTTTTTTTCCAAATCTGCTCGGACAATTTTGATTACAGTTTATATCTAGGTATTGTTTAACATTATAAAAATAAAATTGCCATTCTCATTTCCAAATGAAAATGACTTTAAGATTACCTTACATAAGCAGAATTCTTCAACTGTGATAATATCTCCGCAGCTATTTGAGATATGAAATAACTTATCATTGTAAAGTTGTAGTACTATTCAAAATTACAATATTTTAGTTTGAATAACTTTTATAAAACCAATAGTTTCTGAGCTATAAGTAAATGTATATATATATACACTAAGATTATTCTCTTTGTTGAGCAGAGCTGATCCTCTTTTGATAATGTTTCTGTAACAATACATATTATTTAATTTATGCTATTTAGTGGAGTGTTCCTGTAACAATTTATACGGTTTCACTTCACAAATATTGAGTTTTTAATCACTGTCTTTATATTAAGATAAAAGAGAAAGTTTGTGCAATAATATTTATTTATTTATTTATTTAATCTTTGTGTGCACATAATGAAAACCCTAAGTGATTCGGTTGATTTTCTTTAAATTTAAGGATAGATTTTTACAAAGACCAGAATAAAATTTCGTTGTTTGCTTCTTATGAAATCAAATGGTGCAACGTCCACTACATTTCGGCGCGCCGCGACGCGAGGAAGCGGCTTTGTGGAATTTCCGCGACAGATGGCTCGAGGTTTCTAAATAAGAACATTATTTTCCTCTCGGTGCGTCGCGGCGCACCTGTGTGGGGTGGTGGTAGCCGGTAAACGCAAGGAATCACGGGAGGAATGCGCTCCGTGTCATTCAGACACCACTCGGGTGCGTTGGTTGGTTTAGTGCCGGCATTCCTCATACTACAACACGTGTTAATTTTCGTTGTTAGTTGTGAGCATTTTGTATCCTTTTTTTCACCGTTCATTTTGCTAACTAAAATTCACAATATAAATTCAGGTAAATTCCAACATAATCACCGTCGAACAGCATATTTTCATTGTATTTTCCCTTGTAGATCTATTTTTTTGTAGTACCGCGTCTTACTAACAGTTTGTGTTATACAATTATGTACTAATGGTTTTAGGGATTAAGAAGATTATATTTACAGGAAGTGTACCCACATTTGCGTGGAGGGAAAATAGAAAACAATTTGGTATAGACAGCCCTCAATACACTCAACTGAAATTTAAGTCTTGGTCTCCCAGTCATTGGCAGTTCAGTCTTCTGCGAGAGTAGTGCACTAGAATATGCGGTCACTGAAGTGGGTAAGATTTAATCAATTAAAACTAGGGGAGAAAAATGGTAAACAAAAAGCAAATGCTTACCATAATATTTTAGCCATTTGAAAATTATAGAACAAACTTTTTAATTATATTTTAAAAATAGATCAAAGAAACACTCCGGATGGACTCGGCGCGGCGCTATCTAGTGGGTGGACTTACGGAGGAAGGCGCGTGGAATGTTCCACGCGGTGGTTCGGAACGGAGTGGGTAAACGCTTCTTAGTGGGTGACAAGCTTAAGACTTCTCGATATTTGTAGCATGTATTAGTGTATTGAGCTGGTGAGGAGGCTCCGAATCTTGGCTCAGTGAACTGAGGATGATTTTTGACAGGTGATTTATTATTGTGGTTTTCTCATCCTCTCCCCACGCTTATGGCGATTCTTATTTGTAAAGGCCTACTTTGATAATATTGAAGTATTTTAACATATCAGTTTTATATATATATATATATATATATATATATATAGGCATGGTTTATGATCTTACAAACTAAATTAGGCTGTTAGTAGCAAGTGTGCTAGACCTATCTATAGTAATAAAAATGTCAAAATGAGATGATTTCCTAGCACTCCATGAACCAACATACAATAATATTGCCTAGCGCCTGTAAACTAAACTGTAATGGATCGAGCGCGCACGCTTGAATAGAACCAGTTCTCTATCTTTCAAGCGCGCGCGCTCACAGACGTGAGAAAAAGGGAAGTCTGGCTGACGCTCACCCTTTGGTTCGCCATATGTTACCGCTGTTCCTCCACATGCCTGTATGTGAAATGTGCCCGCCATCTCTCACAGCGTCATACTCACACACGTGTACTTTGCGAGGTGGTCAGGGTCATGACGTCACAACTAACCCTTCCCCCCAACCCCTCCTTTTAAAGGGTCCACCATATCGTAGCACTGAGGCAGAACTTCTAGATATGGTGGACCCTTTAAAATGGACCCTTTAGAAGGCAGAACTTCTAGATATGGTGGACCCTTTAAAAGGAGCCTTTAAAATGGACCCTTTAGAAGGCAGAACTTCTAGAAACCCCGCGTTATTTAGTAAATTGCTTATTTTAAAATATGGTTCATGCCTAATTGGAGGTGAAAAATATACATATATCCATATAGAATTTAAAACACACCTTCGGTGGCCGCATGGTTTAAGACACCACTCTCGTGGTAGACTAAATTGCCGATGACGGGGAGATTGAGGTTCAAATCTCGGTCACGTGTATTTCCCAAAATGGGTTTCAACTCTCCCTTCACGCAAATGTGGCTACTCTTCTTCTAAATATAACCTTCCTAATACATAAAACCATAAGACAATGTGCATAAGCGAATAACCCGAACGGGTAGTAAGACATGGTGTAAAAAATAAATTTAAAACCTTGCATTTTAAGTTTAATAATTTTACAGAAAAATGATTTAAAATATTAAGACTAGTAATTTTTTTAAGAGTTTGTCGTGAAATGTATCATGTCTGAGATTAAAGTAGATGGTTAGAAACATAAATCCAGCCTTCCTCAAACAAAGAGCAGTTTTTTAACGGAGTTGACACGCTTCAGTGGCCGCATGGTCTAAGGAGCTACTTTCGCAATAATTATACTGTCAGTAACGGTCAGGGGTTCGAAGCCAAGTCGAGTATACTACGGCCACCAAAGCGGATTTTTTAATGTTTACTGCAAAAAAAGTAATTATTTTCTGAAAGATGCTCCAAATATCCGTTCGTAAGAAAATCAAGGTATAATTTCCTCATACCCATTCCTTAGATTAAATCGGTAATTACCTTGATTGAGAAAGTACTATTAATACAATGTATTACCCGATTTATCATTCATTTTGTACTTAAAACGCACATGATTTTTAGTTTTTTAGTTCTTTTGATTACCATTAATAAAAAAAATTCTATAAAATCACACACGAATAATATTCAAATTTTGGTCAAAATGCAATATATGAAATAAGTTTTTAATATCCGCACTGCTGGGTGCGTGGATTAAAAGTAGATCTCATCTATTCTGTTTTGACGTTGATGGGAGGTAGAGTTTCTAATCTTGGCCATATGTTCTTAAAGCCCCCCTACCCCAACTAAATTGTGCTATGCTCTGCCTTTACGCAAATGCGGGTATGCATCCTCTAAATTATACTTCTCTCACCCTTAACCCGTCAGTGTAATTAATAGCGGATATCCCGCACGGGTAGAAAAAAAATTGGCGGATATTATTTTTTTCAGTTATTTGACACTTAGTGAATAGTGAAATGATGTGTAAAGAAGTGTTTACAAAACACATAAGAAAAAACTCCATAGTGTCAGCCACACACTATGAAGGGATTGTTTAATGAAGAGGATCGTGGAGGGGGAGAGAGAGAGAGGAAAAGAAGAGGAACAAGGTTTGGAATGCTAACAGATATCAAGAAAGGAAGAAGTTACAAAAAGGATGAAAGAAGATGCTCAGGATCGAGGGAAATGGAAGATGTCCAGTTGATACCTGTCTCAGGACAGATCCACAGAAGAGGGAGAAAGTGTCAGCCATACCGACAGAGGGGCTGCGGTATGTTGGTGAAGATAGTGCCAACTTCTGAGGATAAAGTGTGTCATGTGGCCAGCCCAACGAACCCTGCGGCTTCTAATCTCAGTTTTCTAGACCTGAGCTGCTACTTAAAAAAATTTTATACGCCGTTTCAAACTCACCACTTCACAGAAAATCTAGAAACACGCTTAAAACACACATAATGGTAAATAGAACATTTGGTTTATTGACTATTCACGAGGTCACGCAATATATAATAGAGCCATCTATGTGTCTATCGTAGGGGTATATGTTTTGTTAGGCTTGAGTGTACATAAGATTTGTAGTAGACCCTAATCCAAGCTCTACCAATCTTTTTCTTAACCAACCATTTTCATTTTGATAAAAACGCTCACTTGGTTTTAAAAAAAAGAGTTATTTCTTCATTTATTATTTTCTAGAATCTATACTAACAATTTATTAGTTCAAATTGTTGATTCTAATAGTCTCATATTTCTTCTGAAAGAATCTCAAACTGATATATATGTGTGTCTCTAGAAAAAATACCACTCGTTTTCATCAATTTCTACCGAAACGCAGAAGCAATTTCATCAAAGGAAAATAAACTAATCAAAAGATTCATCTTCTTTAACCAAGTTCGTTACTCACAAGTTTCATGTGCCACAGTCAATGACGCATTCTAGAGGTATTGAAGTCTATTTTGATTGGGGTATTTAAGGTGGGCTGGACGGGGACGCGAGAAAGGGCTAGTGTTTTTGCAGTTTTTATAGAAAAACATTTTCTTTTGGCTAACATAAATTAATATTGCTCTGGTAAAAACATATAATTTAATTTTCTTCACCTGTTGATATCAACAGTTGTTGAATATCTGTCATGAACATAGCAGCATTAGATTAGAAACTTTTTGAATGAAGAAAAAAAAGTTGTCATTAAATTCCAGGACACCCTTGACATGTATACAAGAAATTTTGAGATCACCAAGTGAAGGAAATTAAATTTAATGTATGTACTGGAGCAATATCTTATTTATTTTGGCAAAAAAATTCCATAAAAGCTGCAAAAACACTGGCTTTTTCTAGCGTCCCCTTCCATCCCACTGACACGAGTACTTTCTGTATAGTAGAGTCTCGGAAACTCGACACTCAATAATTTGAAATTCCGTATAACTCGACACGCGCTCGTGCATACAGTTGTTGGCGCCAGTCATTCAACTGTATAACCTCTCTGTGTAACTTGAGTGGACCAGTCGTGCTGTGGTGTTTATACAAGTGATGTGTTTGTTAGTTTTCCAATTCAGTAAGGGGTCGTCCATTAACCACGTAACGCATTTTTCTTACCTTTTTAACCCCCCCTATTCCCATGTAACTCCATGTAGACATTTAGCCCAGCCCCCAACCCCCAACATGTGCTACGTAACTTTTCTCACCAAGAATAAATGTCATTTATTCTTAGGGAAGTTTTGTGATACTAAAGGAGGGATTCAGATTTAAGACTTCTTAAAACCAATTTTAAATCCTGGTTTTAAATTATTTCAGAGAGTATTATTATTCATACAAACATAAATACGTCGAGCTCTAATTCCTCAGGTTCATGAGGATATATTTATGTTATGGATGTCAGGTTTGCGATCTGAGTATTATGTGCTGACTAGGATGGCCCTTTTCTGTAGTGGCGCTACATGATGAGAGCCCACATCCGATGATTGACGCTGGGGAAAGACATCTTTTTTAATATTGTGCACATTTTTTGATAGTCATATTATCATCATAAAGAGTAATTTAACAATTCCAGGCACATAACTCTTCTAAATTATATTTTGGATTAATCTACAATTTTACTTTAGTTAACTTATCAATACCTAGACTCATGTTCCAACATTGATCCTGGATTCTGGCTTCACTATCGAAAAAGACTAAATGGCCAATGAAGTGGAGATCGGGGTACGAATACCTGTCGGGCGTACTCAGAGTGGCTTTTCCTAAATGGTTTTATATTCTCTCTCCACGTTAATGAGGGTAAATTACCTCTAAAATTCTACCTTATTCATTTCTACTTCATTAAATAAATATAATAAAAAATAATTAGAATAACTACAATTTGATTATGCCAACCTACAAAATGTATATTAAAAAGGTAGAATTTTAAAGAAAATCTACCAGCATTTGCATGAAGGGAGATTGGGAAACCATTTAGGAAAAGCAACTCTCAGTAGACCTGACTAGTATTCGAACCCCATCGCTCCAATATCGGCTGTCTAGACTATTGAGAAAATGACAGTTTCGACAATGCGGCCAACATAGCGGGTGTATAATTGTTGCATTTATATACATAAACATTAGATTTATCAGAAGGGAAAAGGTATAGGCTTAAATACACCTACCTTTTGTGAGTAATTAATGATATTTGAAGCTTTACTTTTCATAACATGCTGCTGGTATGAAGAAATAACACTATTGATGGACTCCTCAAACTGGCCTTGAGATACATTCTGTACTTATACTTCTTTCCATGTCACTACAACATCTTTTTGACACTCTTCCACTGGTTTTTTTTCTGGATATCGCTTTTAATATGCAAGAAATAAACAAGTCTCCTCTTTTTGATAAAATATTTTTGTTTTTGTACAAACAAAAGTGATTATTCATGGCCTATGTAAAAGAATGTGAAGTAGGAATCTAAATTATACTCAAACTCAACTATACTCATAAATTAAGGCCGCTTTGACTGACAGCTGCTATCCAACTAAAAGAACGTGAGCGGGTCAATAGATTGGACAAATCCAAACAAGTGCCGTGAGTATGAACATGTCACTGTCATGCGCATGAAAATATGTTTTTTTCGAATTGGCTTGGCGTTCGTAGTCTCGGACAGACAATGCCACCTAAGCGCATTCGAAATATTGATAGAAAAAAAAAGTGCTAAACTTGCATTTTTAATGCCACAGATACGCAAGTTACCCATAAGTATGTTTATCAAAGGTGAAAACATGAACAATATTGTTTTTCAACATTAGAACCTGAATAAAAGATCTGTGTTACGTAACACTTTGATGTACCACACCCTCTCCCCATGTAACAGCATGTAGACATTAGACCTCCCCCCTCCCTCCTCAAAGCGTTACGTGGTTTATGGATGACCCCTAAAGTGTTATTTGAATCAATACAATATTATATGTACAGTAATGTACTGCATTTCTCTATATTACACGTATGTATATACACCATTATTTTAACACGTAATATATTGTACTGTACAATACTACAGTACAGTACAACTGTACCTATAATATTCAATACTGTGCTGTGATTCATCCTTGTTTAGTAAACATGACATAGTAAACACTTATCTTATGCAAGTTCATTTGTAAAACTCGACAACATCTCAGTCCACATTATGTCGAGTTTCCGAGACTCTACTGTACTGTACTACAATACCTACAACCTAGATGGACAATAGTTTTATACCCGACCCTAATAACGAACCCACCTACAAATCTTAATAATCTATAAAAATCAGTTGGTGTTTACTACTCTTTCGCGCAGTAATTACTAAACCGATTATGACGAAATCTTACATGGACATAGCTTGGATGCACGGTTAACATATAGGCTAGTTAAAGTAGTATACATCCATCATTTCGTTTGAAGATGGTGGTTACAAAAAACTTTATTTTTTTTGCCTTTTATTCTAGGCACTCCGCTAAATTCACTGGGTGTGCCACGAAATTCGCTAAGATTGACAAGAAATTTCGACGCTATTTAATTATTGATAATAATTAGTGTTAAAAGTAATGTCTTTCTAATAATGTTTATAGAAAATAAAGGAAAACTTTAAATAATTCATTTTACAAATAATTTAATGTCTTCCAATCAAAGTAAAGATGAATTGTTAATGATAAAATTGAGCTTGTCAATTTTTAATCAAAAGTTCAATTCGTGGTCAGAGAAAGGACAAACACACACGTATTTTCTGTTCGATTAAGAGAAGTCGGTTGGCGCATGACTAAGACACATGATAACGTGCCACGATGACTCGCGACAATATAATGTGTCATGAGGACTCGTGAAAAATAATAGTGTGCCACGATGACTCGTGACAAATAATAGTGTGCTATGAGGACTCGCGACAAATAATAGTGTTCCATAAGGACTCGTGACAAATAATAGTGTGCAGTGAGTACTAGCAACAAATAATAGTGTGCCACGAGGACTCACGACAAATAATAGTGTGCCATGAGGACTCGGGGTACATAATAGTGTGCAATGAGAACTCGTGCCAAATAATAGTGTGCTGTGAGGACTTGCGATAAAAAATAGTGTGCCAAGAGGACTCGTGACAAATAATAGTGTGTCATGAGGACTCGTGACAAATAATAGTGTCCCATGGAGACTCGTGACGAGTAATAGTGTGTCATGATAAGAGAAGAGAGGTTGTGAGAACCACTAATGCACAGTGTCCAACTCTTCTTTCTACAAGGCTGGCAGCTCTTCCCTGGGGATAACAAAAGAAAGAGATTCCCATTGAATCTAAGAATAGATGGACACTAGAGACAGAAGGGAAGAGGGAAGGAGACGCAGGGGAGGTAAGACACCTGGAGAGCCGGGAAAACACAAGGTTGTCACACACCTGGAGAGCCGGGAAAACACAGGGTATGTCTCAATAAAATATAAAAAAACTTGACTATTGGGGAATTCGGGGCAAGAACTAGAATAGAGGGAAGAAATTAACACATTAATTCGACACACATGTCTTATCGACCCCTTGTTCTCTCCTTTAAACACTGGGAAACGTTTATAACTGCACTTATTTCTCCATCAAGGCCAAATCATCCTACATTAAGTACCAATGACATCACTTCAAAAGGATCAATTTTATAAAAGTGAAATTTCATTCCTCTAGCTATACTACTCTCTAAAGTCTATATGTGCCGGAAAAGTGGGAATTCCTTCTGGATAACCTAGAAAAAAGAGGGAATGTTGTGTTTATAAAACATTTGTAGCCCTGCTGGGGCGCTGATATAGCTCCCATATATTTACTTATAGCAGGACTTACAAACTAACATAATCTAGGACAGTAACGTCTAGTAGTATACACCCAGCCTTATCTCCTAGATGGTTACTTTATTGGATATCAAGACTTACAAACTAACTTAACCTACTTGGTGACCTGGAGGTCTAGGGGTAAGGTGTCGGAAATCTGTGCTCGGGGTCCGGCGTTCAATCCTCGGTCCCTGGCACAGATTTATCTGATTGCCAAACCCTTCCTTCACCTCTGACAAGACGTGTATTAATCAC